>OX457049.1:519305-629305 GCA_949752735.1 Lumbricus terrestris
GTTTTTTTGTGTCTAGAAACTGTTGACAGCCCAGTGGACGTTGTGTTCGTTCTTGGCGAAGAATTTGAGGATCGTACCATTTCCGATGGAGACATCAACCTGCAAGTGCAATTCGTTCAGCAAACAATCCAAACCCTCGATCTCAAATTCACTGAGGTGAATGCTGGAGTCATTACCTTCTCAACGGAAACCGAGGTCATCACTGGATTTGGAGAAGTTACGGATGAGAAAGAACTCCAGAGGGCAATCAAAGGTCAGCTGTGGAATCATGCAGCGTTTTGCATATAATTTAATTGGTAGTATATCTTTTAAATTTCCCATTCATGACAAATAAACGGAGACAGAGATTGTGACATCGATAAAGACTAAGAGAGAAAGACAAGGACAGTTTAGGAGAAGAAGGAGAGAGAGAGGGAGAAGGTGGCAGACAGAAGATCTGACTGAGGTAGAGATGGAAAACCCAAAAATTGGCAATCACCCATGGTGCATCAATTCCCAATTCCCATAAATCCAATCTCCATTCTTCCTCTCCAAGAAATCCAATCTTCATTCCTACACCATAACAAATCCAGTTCCGTAAAACGGGGTTACTTTGCCCTGCTGGGTGACTTTGGCCCAAATTGAAAAATTAGTTTGCACACCTCCGGGCTTCTGTAGTTATCACGTGGTTTTGACCTGCTTTACAGCTGACGATATGTCATTATATGGCGAATATTTAAAACAAATTTGATTGATTTCATTGTAGTATTTGTTGGAATTTTCCAGATTTGTTTGCAAGCATTAAAAATGTGAACATTTTAAGATGTGCAAAATTATTTTTCTGTGAAAAATACCGTTAATGATACCGTGGGTGATAATTACACTTGTCAATTAAGGTACATTATATTGGCATGTGTATGGCGCACTGTTTGTTCCGTGATGTCGCTAATAAGTAAGTTAAAAATGCAAAGACATTTTTTGGGGTGACTTTGGCCAAAATTTGGGGTCACTTTGGCCCATATTCTAAATTAGTGTTGACGATGTATATATTATGTTTCTGTCAAAATTACTAACTGCATTTCTTAAACTTCACTTTCTGTTATATTTTGACTGGTTTTTGGCTGAGCATACGGTACCAATTCTTGAAAGGTGACTTTATTATAGGGCCTAATCAATGTACGAGGGTGAACAATTTCCTGGTATGGTCAAAGCACTAAATAAACGAATAACTCAAATCATCTGTTTAGCTAGAAGTGATATGAACTGGAACTGACCTGCTAATGTGGATAAGATATTCTACCATACAGCAGCAATTTTGAAAATTCCACCCCCAAAGAAAACAACTGCACGAGAATTGCTCCAAGTCCATTCATTGGAAAGTAAATGGAATTTGTGGACATTTAATTAGTCAGTTGACTTCTCACTAATCTTTTACAAGTCTTTTTTAAGTACCAGTAACAGTACCATAGTCATTTTGTGTTAGTTTTAAGTGTAGATATTGTTCATAGCGATTCACTGAGATCGAGAAGCAGATGGAGTTCACGAACATTTCAATTGTCATAATTATGACCGCAGTAGTCCTTTACAAGTCTTTCACAAGTACCAGTACCAGTACCAGTGTCATTTTTGTGTTAATTATAAGTTTATATATTTTTAAAACACATTCTTTGGGCCAAAGTCACCCCAGCAATAGGTCGACTTTGTCTAATAACGGCAAAACCACTGTGGGCCAAAGTCACCCCCACCTGATGGGGTGACTTTGGCCCACCCAAAAAGGAAAAATAATAAAGGTTCAAATGTTATCACACAATTTTTTTTATTCTACACTTCTATTCTCTAACCCCATGCACTGCTAATGAAATTGATAGATCAGCCATATTCAATCACATTATCGTTTTATTATAAAACACAAGTTGAAAATGGGCCAAAGCAACCCCGTTTTACGGTTCTTATTCTTTCCGTTTCCAGATATGCGCACAGTCATAATCAGGGCTCTTTTTAACGTGCAGTTCTACACAAAAGGTGCAGCTCTAAATGGATTTGTGCAGTTGTAGAAGCACTTATGTCACAAGTTCTGTGCAGTTAAAACTAGCAAAAAAGGTCATTGTCATCCGATTGGAAGTAATTTACCATGGAGGATGGGAAGGGAAAGAAGTGGTTGTGCAGTTCTAAAAATTCTTTTAAAACAGCCCTGGTCATAATTCCTGCTATTCCACAATCCATTCTCCATTCCTACTCTTCTATAGACTACTAAATCAAATTTTCTCTCAATGGATCACCGGTGTAAAGGTTTCAAATTACCCCCTCCTAAACATTACCCTCTGCAAACTGTAAATTGCATCAATCATCGCATTTATCGCGCTAAAAATCAGAAAAATCATCCCGCTTCTTGTTTTGGTCTGAAGATTTTCATCCGACATCCCACTTCGTGGTTTATTGTTATCAATATTTTCATCTGTAACTAAAATACTAATCACCGCTGAAGTTACATGGAGAAATGGCTTTGAGGCCATTATTTTCTTTCCGACCAAAATATTGATAACAAACCACGAAGTGGGATGACGGATGAAAATCTTTAGACCAAAACAAGAAGCGGGATCATTTTTTTCTGATTTTTTCATTGCAATAAATGCGATGATTGATACAAATCTAGTGACCGAGGGGGCGGGTAATCTGACACCGGGAGTAATTTGAAACCTTTACACCGGCCCTTTCAACGGTCGTCCGATTATTTGAATAAGCGCTATCACAACCAATCCTTCTTCTGTCGCTACATAAATTTCGGGATTACGAATCCTATCACTGTTTGTCTTGCAGAGATACAGAAGAAGCCAGAAAAGACCAACCCTCATCTGGTGCTCAAGCTTCTACGCGAGCATACGTTTTCCCAGCAAAAAGATCTATCCTCCGCAGTTCACATCGCCATTGTCATCACAAACGGTAATTTCGACAACCTTGATGAAACGGAAAACGAGGCTCGTCTCTGCTTCGAAGCAGGTATCACGGTCATTGCCATTGGTGTCGGAAAAGACGTAACTACGGCGAAGTTGCAGACAATCGCCAACGGTCCTGAATTGTTCTACAACTTGAGCAGCTTTGCGGATCTGTCGTATCTTCGTGGTATCATCGTGTCGCAGGTCCTTCAAAGTAGGCAACACTTCGCTAATTATCATCTACAACATAACATAATATAACTTTTGAATGAATGAATGAATGAATGAATGAATGAATGAATGAATGAATGAATGTAATATAACATGCTTTTTGAGTGGTTCAGAAGATGCGTAGTCTGCACATTAATCTGAAACGCAGTGTCACATTACATAATAATATATCTACCTTGCTCTTCAAAGCCGTGTCAGCTAGATTTTCACTGCTCTTCCTTCTCTGTAGTGTTCTCTGTTCTTGTCATTTCAACCTATCTTTCTTGCTGTAGCCAAAAATCATTTCTGTAGGCCTACCTTTCTCTTTGTATTTTTACTCCAGACTTCAATATTCTGTTTCATGTATGAAGTCTATGGGCTCCATGCTTAGATGTATATCAATCATTGTATGAAGACATAAAATTAATGCAGTGCAGGCCTACTCTCAAAAGATAAAACAAGCATAAAGCCTAGCCTATATATATATATATATATATATATATATATATATATATACCTGGTATATCAGATATCAAGTAGGGGCCTATCAATTACATATCGAGTAAACATGCAGGCCACTGTCAGTGACAAACCCAGAAAATGTGGAAGAGGACGGGACAACCGCTCTCATATGAAGAGGCGAAAAAAGCTGAAATCGTCAGCAAATGCTATTGCATAGCCTAAAATTGCTGCGCGTTCGCCGCTTATTCTGTGCTAACACAACATGGTTCTTTGCGCTAACACAACATGGTTCTTTGCGCTAACACTACATGGTTCTTTGCGCTAACACAACATGGTTCTTTGCGCTAACACAACATGGTTCTTTGCGCTAACACAGCACGGTTCTTTGCGCTAACACAACATGGTTCTTTGCGCTAACACAACATGGTTCTTTGCGCTAACACAACATGGTTCTTTGCGCTAACACAACATGGTTCTTTGCGCTAACACAACATGGTTCTTTGCGCTAACACAACATGGTTCTTTGCGCTAACACAACATGGTTCTTTGCGCTAACACAGCATGGTTCTTTACGCTAACACAACATGGTTCTTTGCGCTAACACAACATGGTTCTTTGCGCTAACACAGCATGGTTCTTTGCGCTAACACAACATGGTTCTTTGCGCTAACACAACATGGTTCTTTGCGCTAACACAACATGGTTCTTTGCGCTAACACAACATGGTTCTTTGCGCCTAGTTAAAGGCAAGGGCCAACCACGTGACGTTGTGTTCGTTCTTGATGAGTCTGATGGCATTCCTGAACCAGACTTCAGCTACCAACAGAAATTCGTTTACGACATCATCGGTCGCTTCGATTTCCCTCTCGTCCATGTAGGAGTCATTACTTTCGCAACGGAAACCAGGATCATCTTTGAACTTGGAAGATACACGGAGGAGGAACTCGCTACGGCAGTTATAGGTCAGCTGTATATACATGCGGATTATATAATATATATATATATATATATATATATATGTTTGTATGTGCACTTGCTATAGCGCCTCTTCAAGCTCTCTCTCTTCTACTCAGAGGCGCTCCCGAATGCAGAGCGGACACTGCATCGGAGTTTCCTCCACTTCCACAAGTTCATTCCTCCTCACTCCTACTCTTCCAAAAATCCATTCCACGTTCCTTATCTTCCACAAAACCATTCATAATTCCTACTCTTCCGCTTTACGTCATCCGTCATGACCACCCGAGTGAACGCCTGTTTGATCCTAGACTTTAACCTTCTTTCCGTTTTCCTTCATCTTGTCATTTTCCGCATATTCCACAATCCGGTTGACAGACCGCAACCAGTTACAGTGTAGTTATGCAATTATCTCAATTAACATAAATCTTAACTACTAACAAAACAGACAGTATGAAATACAAAGGAGCAAATAGCCGCCTACAAAGCACGCGTCTATCCTACGGGAGGGTGCTTCTGGAATAGAACTCAGTTCCACTTACCTCCATGCATGCCATGGCTGTTATCCTTAATTGCGCCATCGTGCCCCAAACATACTTTGACATTTATTGAGCGCCTTGCCTTCAACCTTCCTCGACACGAGGGTTGGTCGCATTTTGGACAGTTCTTCTCCATCCTCTCCTGTCTTCGGTTGCTCTCAACAATTCCTCTGTTGATAATCCCGTCCATTCACACATGTTGTCCCACAACCTCTTCCTAGGTCTTCCCCTTGATCTTGCTCCCGGAACCGTCCCTTGCATAATCTCCTTCTCCAAGCAGACTCCATGTTTCCTCATGATGTGCCCGAAGTATGACAACTTCCTTCCTTTAATTGACTCCAGTAGACTTCTTTCTACGCCAGCCGTCTCCAGAACCCATTCATTTGTTTTCTTCTCAGTCCATGATATTCCGAGGATTTTTCTTATACCTTTCATTGAGCGCCACTAGTATCTATAATCATCAGTTAACGTCGTTGAGCATCAGTGAGTGAATGACTTGCTCAATGCTCAGATTGAGTGACCGCGTACGAATAGAAGGTTAGAACCCACAAATTTCCCTCTATAGAAATTACAGAGTTCCTCGGTCATCCGATGATTCGAATAAGCATAAGCGCCTGAGAATAATCTTGCTACCGCAATTCATCCTTCTTCTGGCGCTACATAAATTTCGAGATTACGAATCCCACCACAGCTGTTTGACTTACAGGGATCAAGCAGAAGCCAAAACAGACCAACACCCACACCGCGCTCCAGGTTGTACGTGATATGTTTTCCGAGCAAAACGATCGTTCGTCGGTGGCTCACGTGGCCATTTTCATCACGAACGGTCGTTCCTCCAACCCAGAGAAGACGAAACAGGAGGCTAGTCTCGTCCACGAGGATGGCATCCAGGTCATTGCCATCGGTGTCGGAGATAAAGTAACTAGGACGGAGTTGCAGACAATCGCCAGCGATCGTGAAACGGTCCGCATTCTTCAAACCTACACGGAGCTTAAGGATCTGCCTCAGCTCATCGTATCGGAAGTCCATCCAAGTAGGCAGCATTACCTCGCTAACTATTATCTACAACATTATTAATGTGCTTAAACAGAGTCTTACGCTCTGCAGCACGTTTAATTGGACATATCCCTAAATTTGATCATGTGTCCAGCTATATGCTGGAGACATTACACTGGCTTCCTACTCGGCAGCGCATTGAATTTAGAATCGCTGCTCTAGTTAGGCAATGCCAACTTGAAATTGCCCTACACTACTTGCGAGAGCTTTGTTGCTCCACTAGTACCCAAGACCACCGCTCCCTTGGTTCTGCACAGAAAGGATTGCTCTTGGTCCCATTTGTCCGATCTGCAACGATGCAGAAGAGAGCCTTTTCTGTGATCGGTCCAGTTGTCTGGAATGGGCTTACACAGGAGCTACGTCTACTTTCTGGGGTTATTACTGAAACATTTTTTTTTTAGCAAACTAATAACCAGGGCTTTTTTAACGTGCAGTTCTACACAAAATGTGCAGTTCTAAATGAATTTGTGCAGATGTAAAATCATTTTTGTGCAGCTAAAAATAATTTTAGATTTCATTGTCATCCGATTTGGAATAACACGCCAGTCTAAAAAAAACATTTAGAGAAGCCTATAGTAGTTTTAATGCAAGTTTTGTGATTGAAGTTTGTAGCTACACTTTGAAACCAGCCTAACCAAATCATTAACTCATTTTGCGACTCTGCTTACAGTAGAAGAACTGAGTGGAAGGAAAATTGCGCCCAATCGAGGCTGTAACACAGTGTGCGTGTGATGAGTCATTCTTAGTTTCTTTCGCAAGTTGGCGTAGCGTTATCTTGCTAAAATCACTCGACATGTGTACGAACGTTGCAAGATTCTGGAATAATTTCAATTAATTTGCCTTCTTTTCAGTTTTAAAAAACTTGACAGTATGCTATAATATGATATTTAATGACACTGGTTTCCACTGATTATAAGTAATTTTGCTGTAATTACACATGTAGGCTATTAGCTGCTGTTGAGTTATTAATGAAATTCGCGTTGTCACTCCGATCTACTTTTACACTCGTGCGCTTCCGGAAGTTTGAATATTTGGACGCGGAAAAAGGAAAGTTCAGTTTGTGAACGTTGCTTTGAAATTTAAAGCTTCATATGACATATTTGTTAAAGACAATCGGGCAATATATAATATTTTGGCACACATTTGCAATTGTACACCTTTTTTACTATAATTGCAATTAATGCTGAATGCATCATTGGTGTTTTTGTTTATCTTGTAGCACGTCAGGTTTTTGAGAAAACTGAAATATTTAATTTTGGCACACATTTGCAATTGCACACCTTTTTTTATTATAATTGCAATTAATGCTGAATGCAGTGGTGTTTTTTGATTTTCTTGTAGCACGTCAGGTTTTTGAGAAAACTGAAATATTTAATTTTTGAACATATTTGCAATTGCACACTTTTTTAAACTATAATTGCAATTAATGCTAAATGCAGTGGTGCTTTGTTTTTTGTAGCACGTCTGTTTTCGAGAAGACTGAAATATTTAATTTTGGCACACATTTGCAAATGCACACCTTTTTTTACTATAATTGCAATTAATGCTGAATGCTGTGGTGTTTTTGTTTTTCTTGTAGTACTTCAGGTTTTTGAGAAAATTGAAATATTTAATTTTGGCACACATTTGCAATTGCACACCTTTTTTACTATAATTGCAATTAATGCTGAATGCAGTCAGTGGTGTTTTTTTATTTTCCTTGTCACAGTAGCACGTCAAGTTTTTGAGATAACTGAAATATTTAATTTTGGCACACATTTGCAATTGCACACCTTTTTTAAATTATAATTGCAATTATGGACATTTAAAAAATGGACTTTAAAAAGAACTATCACTGTCCGGAAAAATGGTATGTTTTTATGAGATTTTCAACTCGATGACCAAAAAGGTTATCAACTGCTTTGGTCGTGAAATTTTTTTAGCCCCCAAGATCGGCAACCAAACTTCGCAAATGGAAGTTGTGCAGTTCTAAAAATTCCTTTAAAAAAGCCCTGCTAATAACTGTCCTTTTTGCCGTGCTAGAGTCGGGAGCGCTTCTGAGTAGCCCCTTAAAGAAGCGCTATATAAATTCTTGAATGAATGAATGAACATTACAAAACAAGCTTCTGAATGATTGAGAAGACGAGCATTCTTTGTTAAAGCAACTGCAAATGAACCTGCAGTGTTGTTGTCCAATTAACTATAGCTTCCTCTTTAAAGTCGTGACAGCGTCCATGAGACTGAAAGCCACTCCACTAGTCTGCAACGTTTGCACTGAAGAATATCAGTCTTAGCATGGGCGGAGACATGGGCGGAGACTTGAGGGGACGGAAAGACGCGAGATTTTTTGATGGACGAATAGTTGAGTGTCGCCGAAAAATTTCATATTTTGCCGGCCAAAATTTCTGATGACCTTTTTTTAGTCATCCGGCGAAATCTCGAGAAATTCAAAGTTCATCATTATAAATGCAATTATCTGTCCATGACAAATGATGCTGATGTTGATGTTGATCATCATGAGTTGTCGTTTGTACAGTTCCGTTGACACTGGCTCCAACAACAACAACCACCACACTGCCTCGAACAACAACCACAGCAGACCCAACACCACTGATCAAAGGTAAGTGTGGTCGGGTGAAAGCTTCTTCCAGTCTGCTTGAACTGTTTTAGCGAACAAAAAAGTGTGTGCATTCATTCATACTTCATGTAATGTCACATGGTGTTCTCTCTCTCCCCCTCTCCCTCTCTCTCTCTCTCTCTCTCCCTCTCTCCCTCCCTCCCTCCCTCCCTCCCTCCCTCCCTCTCTCTCTCTCCCCCTCTCCCTCTCCCTCTCCCTCTCTCTCTCTCTCTCTCTCTCTCTCTCTCTCTCTCTCTCTCTCTCTCTCTCTCTCTCTCTCTCAACTGCATTTATCTCTACCTCTTTCTTTCTCTCCCTCCATATTTTTCTGTCTTTCAGAATCCTTTTCATCACTTCATAAATCCTACAATCCATGAATTATAATTTATTTCCATCCGTCCATCCATCAATTCATCCACTCACAAGATATTAAGTTTCATCAACACAACTTTTTTCTGTGAATATTATGTTTCTATAAGTGTGTGTATTAGATGCGTATAATTATGTTTGTTGAAAGCAGGATGCGCTGGTCGTAAGCGGCTGGACCACATCTGGTCGATTTCTTACCAGGCGAGCGTCGAAGAGACCAATCTGGCCATTGAATTCATCAGCAGTCTGACCCAGGACATGACCATCAACCCAGACCACATCCGGGTTGGACTGGTACCGAGGTTCTGTGACAGGGACAACGGAATCCAGCTCACGGACCAGGTCGATGGAAGAGGGTTCAGAGAGGCGCTCGACAAGCGCCGACTCGCGGGAGATCACATTGACCGATTCGTGGCAGCCATAGATAGTAGGCATTTAATACACCCACAGATAATGCACTCGCAGTCTGAGTCGCAGATGATCAAGGCCGTAGCTACTAGCTTGCAGTGGCGGCGCTAAGGGCGCTAAGCCATAGGTGCAATCACATCCTAAAAGTTGGGGGGACCAAATGAATCACGTCCTAAAAGTTGGGGGACCATACTAATAAAGTTAGGGGACCATTCAAAAGTTGGGGGACGCGTCCCGCGGGTCCCATAGGGTGGTTGCGCCTATGCGCTAAGCCCCCTGCCTATAAAAGGCAACCCGGGGCTAAACCTAAAAAAAGGCCATCCGGTTTTTTTTACATGTGCAAACTTAAAACTTTTCCATGATTTTCGACCGGATGACTAAAAAAAGGTCGTCAGAAATTTTGGCGGATTAAAATGGAAAATTTCCTCCGCGGGGATTCAGTCCCCTAAAATGAAAACCTGGCGCCGCCACTGGTAGCTAGAGGGTGTTTTGGGTGTTTAAACACCCCCACCACAAATGAAGTGATTCTACCATGACACAATGCATTAATTTTACTAACTCAATCCTAG
The DNA here is from genome assembly GCA_949752735.1 of Lumbricus terrestris. Taxonomy (NCBI): domain Eukaryota; kingdom Metazoa; phylum Annelida; class Clitellata; order Crassiclitellata; family Lumbricidae; genus Lumbricus; species Lumbricus terrestris. Next base: position 529,381 of record OX457049.1, read on the forward strand.
GCCTAAAGACTAAAGGGATTTCATTCTGAAGCTCTTATTTCTATTAAGTGACATTAGATGCACAGATAGACAAACTTGCATCTATAGTATCCTCATCTATAGTTTCCTCATCTGTAGTTTCCTCATCTTTAGTTTATTCATCTATAGTTTATTCATCTATAGTTTATTCATCTATAGTTTATTCATCTGTAGTTTCCTCATCTATAGTTTATTCATCTATAGTTTCCTCATCTATTATAGTTTCCTCATCTTTAGTTTATTCATCTTTAGTTTATTCATCTATAGTTTATTCATCTATAGTTTATTCATCTGTAGTTTCCTCATCTATAGTTTCCTCATCTATACTTTATTCATCTGTAGTTTCCTCATCTATAGTTTCCTCATCTATAGTTTATTCATCTGTAGTTTCCTCATCTATAGTTTATTCATCTGTAGTTTCCTCATCTATAGTTTATTCATCTGTAGTTTCCTCATCTTTAGTTTCCTCATCTATAGTTTCCTCATCTATAGTTTATTCATCTAGCCTATAGTTACCTCATCTATAGTTCCCCCTTCTATAGTTCCCTCATCTATAGTTTATTCATCTATAGTATACTCATCTGTAGTTTCCACATTTTGCCTGCTTTCTACAAGTTGCTCAAGACGTATCTTTTTAGCTGTGGCTGGACTGGGAGCGCCTCTGAGTAGGCTTCTTGAAGGGGCGCTATATAAGTTTTCGGAATGAATGAATGAATGAATCTGTAGTTGCCTGTTCCTCAAATGCTGCTGTCCATTATTGCATAGGCCAATTCCATGCAAATAATCGCACTGAGGCTGTCAAGTACGGCATCCTGATCGTTGACTATAAACTGGAGAACTGGGAACAAGCGTTGAAAGTGACTCAATGGGCAAAGAAGGACGGAATCCGACTGATCGTCATCGGAGTGGGGGATAGAGTCCAACAGGACCAACTTCGTCAATTGTCTTCCTCGGGCAGAAACTACTTCTATGCAAGAAGCTACTCTGAACTGGCCAACCTCAAGAGCCAGCTCATACAGTCAATCTGCGAAGGTCAGAACCTCTCCCATTCTTCAATTCTGTCTGTCTGTATCTATCTACATCTATATCTTTTTATCAACAAATATTGTTATGTGTTTCCATCTATAGGCCTATCTCTATCTATATGCATTATAATATTTATGCATCTATAAATGTGCATGATTTGTATCACAGTGTAGAAAAATAATAATTGCCTGGACGTCCATCACTTCTCCAGGCTCTGCTGTTCAAATAAGTGGCAGGACGGCGTTGAGATTTGAAAATGCCTGGACGTCGTCCATGACCGTCCTGTCACAACTTTAAGCGATGTCTATTCATTTAATCAATAATCTATTATTTTCTCTCAACTCGTCTGAGTAATCGTTGTGATTATGTAAGAGGTGGCACCCCTCCACCCCACACCTCACAACACTCCCTCCGCCTCCCCTCCGCCCCACCCCATTCCACCGCCCCACCCCATCCACCACCACCCCACCCCACGAGCCCCACCCTCCATCCCGCCCCCTACCCTCTCTCTCCTCCACTCCCCTTCCACCCCCTCATCCGGCCCCCACCCCACGACCCCCACCCCAACCCCATCCACCGCCCTCCCCTACCCCACTCCACCCCACCACACCCCCAATCTCCATCCACTCCCACCCCCTCCACCCCTCCATCGGTACGCGACCCGTGAAATCCGAACTTGCAAAAGTGCTGGCCTTAAACACCTCTAAAACGGTGTCAACCGCTGCTTTTATACGCATGGGACCGAAAGAAAAGTGCAGTGATAAGCCTGTGAGGGCAAAGGTCAACAGGGAAAATGAGGGTTTTTTACCCCGTCCCCTGGCCCTCATGGCGACAGAGATTCGCGAACCCCTCCACTGCGTTTCCGATGCCGAAACGGACACAGTAGTGAAGGTTTGGAGTGAAAAGCTCAAAAACTGTGGAAATGCATTCCGGTCAAACAGACACACAGAATCTTCTCTTTATTTACATAGATTTGGTAACAGAAATTTGAATCAATTTTGGGCAACAATTACAAGAATTTTAAACTTTCACGCAAATAAATTAAAAATCTAAAATTTATATTTAACCCTTCTTCGCGGATCGGTGCTGATCACCGATCCTCGGACCAACAGTTTCAGAACTAGGCCTACTGGCTAACAACAGCCATGAAATGAATCGTCTGTGGCGCCTGAAATGTCTGCTTTTCCACAGCCCTGACCAGCCACTCGGCCGGTCACACCCACAGGTGGAGGGCGCGGTGGTGTAGTGGTGGCGTCGTTGCCTTGAAGCCGGAAGGTTCGAGGTTCGAATCCACCTAGCCGCGTAAGGACCTTGGGCAAGTCCTTCACTCGCAATTGCTCAGCGCTTCGGCGTGAAACTCCGATGCAGTGTCCGCTCTGCATTCGGGAGCGCCTCTGAGTGGAGAGAGCTTGAAGGGGCGCTATAACAAGTGCACATACAAACAATACAGATTTAGAGTCAGTCGGTTTGTCAGTTGGGTGGTTAGTCAGGCAATAGCTAGTCAATCGACCAGTCAATCGGTCAGTACTGAAATTCAAACAGAAGTGACACGTTTCATATAGCGCCACGATATTCAGTTAAGTTCTCCCTTACAAATTCAACGTCTCTTTCGTTTGCACTCTCCTCTGCTGCTTTCCATTCACGACTGAAAACCGAACTCTTCAAGCTATCCTATCCAGATTCCAATCAGGTTCCATCACACAACTACCATCATCACCGACAACCACCGTAGCACCACGCTGTCTCCTCGGCTTGACCTCCTCGGATTTTGACCTGGGACCGGAAAGAAAACGGCAGCTCTGGCTATTGTGGACTTGATTTGATATAGCGCCGGTGAATAAGCTGGTCTCCATGACGTGGCTTTTGTGGGCGCTGAGAAATTCTCGAAGATTTACATTACATTTACATTTTTCATTACATTAAGTTTAGTTTTAAAAAGTTCATGTCGTTCTGTTTTAATTAAGTTCGTCTTGTTTATAACTTTCAGGGATCACCGAAGAACAACAGCACATCGCGCCGAGTCTTCAGCAATACTTACAGCAGAGTTCTAACTGAACCTGGAAGTCAGTCAATCTGCAACCGTCGGATCCATGTAACCGCAATACTACAGGACTCAATGCCATTGTATTGAAGACACCCATATTAATTTTATAGGCTAGACATTTTAAACGTTGCATCTGTAGTCATTACACATGTACTCGACATTATATTATGCTATATAATTATACCGCTTTTAAGTGAAGTAGTCGCGACAGAGTATATAACCAATTCGCCTACTTAGGCCTATTAACACAATCGCAGCCTAATTGTAATCTCCAGATTTTTAAGAGAACAACTATTATAGCCTATGTGTCTAAAAACATTTCGACATTTCGAAAATCTCGCCTTTGCTTCGTTTAGCCTACGCATCGATTCTAATTAAACACTAGTGCTATATTCGAGTATTATTATTATTTTCTTTCTTTAGGTCTGCTGCCTCTCGTCAGGTCCAGATGCCCAACGACGCCACTCTTCTCGGTGTTGTGCCTTTTCTTTAAGTTTCCCATATCCATCCTCCATCATCCAGTCCAAGAACTTTTCCCTCGGTCTTCCTCTTCCCCTCTTCCCCTCCATTTTGCCCTCCACTATGTCTCTTTGCAAGGAGTTGCCTCTCAGTATATTGTTGATGGACTATGTCGATCCGCAGATGAACACTGCCCAAGAACCACTGCGTCACACTATAAACATTATTGGGATAGTGAGCTGACTGATTTAAAAAACAAGTCAATAGCTGCTCATGACTTGTGGAAAGCATGTGGACGACCCAGTCAGGGATCAATACATGATGTGAAAAGGTGTGCAAAAGCAGAATATAAGCGTGCAATTAGAAACAAGAAATCTTTAGACGATACTTATGTTTCTAATGACTTACATGAATATCTTCTTTCAAAAGATACAAATTCTTTTTGGAAAACCTGGCAAAGCAAATTTATGAGTAAGCGCAGATCCCCTTTATCTGTAGATGGTTATAATGAACCAAAAGATATTGCTAAGGCCTTTGCTAACAATTTTAAAGCTGCATGCTCACCAAATAATGCAAACGCCAGTGAGAAACTTGAGAAGTGCTTTCACGATAGGTTTATCCAGTATAATCCAGCTTCTGAATTTAAATTGATAACAGTAGAAATTGTTGACCAATGCATTCGTAAAATGAAGCGAGGTAAAGCCGCTGGTCTGGATCATATTGAGACGGAACATCTAGTTCATGCTCATCCAAGGCTGGTTGTTTTGCTCTCGCTTCTGTTCAACCAAATGCTTGTGCATGGCAGGGTACCCACCAGTTTTGGTCTAGGCATAATCATACCCTTGGAAAAAGGGCCTAACGTAGATAAAGGTAATAGTGACAACTATCGTGGCATCACGTTAAGCTCAAATTTATCTAAACTTTTCGAAATGTGTATGCTTGAGCACTATGGCAGCTATTTTTCCACGTCTGATTTGCAGTTTGGATTCAAAAAGGGGCTGGGATGTTCACATGCAATCCTTGCAGTCAGAGCAGTTGTCGACTACTTTACAAGTCATGGGTCCACTGTCAACTTATGTGCACTGGACATGTCTAAAGCCTTTGATAAAGTGAATCACTTTACTTTGTTCAATAAACTAATGGACAGAAAGGTTCCTCGGGAGCTATTGACCACACTTATAAGTTGGTATAGTCTGAGTGCAGCATTTGTGAAATGGGACAACATTTTATCAGAGATGATAACCCTAACATGTGGGGTTAGGCAGGGTGGTGTTCTATCCCCGGTGCTGTTTGCTGTCTATGTGAATGACATTATTGAAAAATTAAGTAGGTCTAGTCATGGGTGTAGAATTGGCGATACTTACTTGGGATGTGTCATGTACGCAGATGATCTCATCTTAATTTCAGCATCGCTGTGTGACCTCCAATCAATGGTTGATATTTGCTTTGCCGAGTTAAAAGGTATTGAGATGAAACTTAATGTAGCCAAATCTCAAGTTATAAGGATTGGAACACGGTTTCGTAATACATGTAAGTGCATTAAGGTCAATGGAGTAGATATCAGTTTTGTTGACAAATTAAAATATTTGGGCTATTTTCTGACTGCAGCCAAGTCATTTAAAATTAGTCTGCATGAAATGCGTGTGAAGTTTTACAGGTCATTTAATTCATTGTATAGTAAATGCTACAAACTCAGTGAACCAGTTTTGTTGCAATTAGTTGCTGCCCACTGTAAACCGTTTCTCCTTTATGGAATGGAAGCTGTGAGCCCTACCAAAAGTGAGCTGAACTCTTTAGAGTACACTTACAGCTCTGCAGTATGTAAAATTTTTAAAGTCTCCCATAGTAGTGTTGCATCTGTACTGCACTTCATGCATGAAATTAATATTACAGACTGCTGGTTATCCAGAAGATTGCGTTTTATCCAGAAATGCCTTTCACACAACAATGTTGTTGTCAGTTTTGCATCATGCTTCTCTTACACGCCTTAAGTGTTTGAGCGCTTGTTATTTTCAGTGTATATATTCTTGTTGTGTATTGTAACGCCCGCCCCTATCGGCATCCCCGGAGTCGCCACTTCCGGATCCTCGCCTGATGGGACCGCGTGCTGCTGTGGACGAGCTCTAGAGATAGTGGGAGGACAGGATGAGGTGACTTCCGGGTTCGAATCCCAACGATGGAAAGGCGGCCAGTTATTTCGACTGCCGGACTCCCTATATGAAATTGGCGGCCTACTAGCCAATCTATCACTTCTTCGCAATATACCAGGGTGTGCGAAATCTTTAGGCCTAGCACCCAAAGTTTCTTCCAGGCCGATGGTCGAGTGGTATGGCGCGTCCGCAGTGGTAATAGCGGTGAGGTAACCAGGGTTCAAATCCACAGCAGGCTTGGGTACCGGCGATGCCTCTAGCCTTTCCAATCGTGATACAACTTCCGTCAGCGCTTCCCTGACATTATCTCTTACAGCCGAGATCTCTTCTCTTATCTCCTCTCTTACATTTGATTGCACTGAGGAAATAGCCTCGCTAACATTTGATTGCACTGAGGAAATAGCCTCGCTAACATTTGATTGCACTGCCAGGACATTAAACTCCACCGTGGCAATCGCCTCCTGTGTGTCCCTGGCATGCATCTGCATAGCTTCCTGAGTCGACTTAGCATTAGTCTGTATTGCCTCGAGCAATATCTCCATAGAAGAAGGGGGCCTAGAAGGCTGAGCAGGAGTGACTGGTCTAGACTCCTCCATAGCGCTATAGAAATGACTTCTATCTTTATAGCTCACAATCAATCAAGTATTCATTCAACGTCAGTTGCATTCAATGCCATCAATGATCAAAGTCAGAAGTTTAATTAATATTTCTTATTATTCACAATCACTTGAATCTTCAATTGACATCAATTATGTTCAAAGCAATCAAACATAAAAGTCAGTAAGTTCAATTATCAGTTCCTATCCTTTGTAAAGACATTCAATGAAAATCAAATGCAACAATTCAATGCAAACACCTATCAACCGGAGTATGCCTAAATTAAATCCCGATTGACTCTCAAGTCCCACAGCCAATTTCAGTTCAGCCCAAAATATCTAAATAACCGATCGTATTAATTCCCCAATAAAGCGTACCTTATGTCCGAAGACAAGGGACAAAGCCGATCGTGTGCGAAGAACATCGACGAAGTCGAATTCCAAGAGAGGCGACGAAGGCACAAGCAAGGCGTCGAGTTTGAAACGCCCGAAAAGATCAGCTAAATCCGTCGCTGATTTCACGCAATGAACAACAGTTTCGGCTATGTATCCAAGCCGTTTGAGAAAGACGCCCTTAGGCAAATAATACGAACAAACGCTTCGCAACACAATTCCGAAGAACGAGAACAGAGCGCTGACGATTCGAAGCCCACGATAAATCACTCCATGTGACAGGGCGAAGAGAGGCCTTGACCGATTAATCCAGGAGTAGATCCAATGCGAAAGCGAAGGCAAAACTCGCAACAACGCTGATATATTTCTCGCAACAAACTAACTCTCTTAATAATTCGACTCCATGTCGAGAGAGAATGAATCGCCGACAGAATCCGTGTATGCGCAACTAGTGCAAGCAGGCGCTTATCCTGGCCATGCTTCACCAACTTGATCGAGCCTAAAACTACCAACCGCCGCAATACATCCGACTGCCCTGAGATCCTGTGCGCAACTGAGCCTCTCAGCGTCGCGCTGCTCTTTTATTACTGCCTGACAAGGAGAGCGTCCCCCTTTCTGCGCATGACCAGCAAGTGAGCCGCGCGCGCAAACCCAGCAGCAACGCAGCTGTTTCAAGGCGGCAAGAATTAGCTGCCAGCTGCGTCCTCTCCTGTGTATCTCCGCGTCTGTCTATAGCTCACTGTCTTCCTCCTTCTATCTCTCCTTCTGAAAAACGCCCTCTGCCGCTGATCACGTAGGCATCAAATGCACCAGTTCAACCTTGAGAAAACACACGTACACAGACCCACACGCCAACGGTGTTTCCTTCTCAATCCGTGTCCCTGCCTGTGCTTGTCTGGCTGGCTGTATTCCTCGCTCACTCTGATCATCAGACCACCTCAGAGAGCGTGCGAAAGTTTAATTACCCTCATCGACTGCAAGCGGCGCGGCCTTTGAAGACAGCGACCGACGATCGCTGAGAGCGTGTGAACATATACCAATTAATGAAACAGCAACGACTGCTGCCTACGTCAGCGGTCGCTGTGACCCGTGTCAAGCGCAAATCAACATTAAAATATAGGTCACACAAGGCAGCTCAAAAATACAGAAATAAAACAAATATATCAGATCCCTGAAACCCCATAATCGATCAAAAATTAAATAAAATAATATTAGCGACCCGTAGCGTAGTTATACGTCGCTACAGTATAACCACCACTGTCTGGGAATGTAGCCTACATTTGATATATGGTTTAGGTCAACCTAGAAGTCCTATGCATGCAAACGTTTATAATAAGGAAACTTAGTCTGTTTTCTGTCTTTAGTGCTATGCAGGCAGATTGCTGTCCTGTGAATGCTGTATTTCTTTGTTGTTTTATTAATTGTGCTACCATCATTTGGTGAATAAAAGATTGATATATTATGTCCCATCCAGTTCTTCTGCCTTGTTCTAATTGTATTCATCAAGGATCTTTCCTCTTCCACCTTTTTCAATACTTCTTCGTTTGATTTATGCTCTGTCCAGCTGACCCTTTCCATATTATTATCATCATTATTACAGGTCCTTATCTTCAAGTGAGCCTACTTCAAAGACTTACCGATAGCATCCATAATACTTGTCCTTCTCACGACGGGCATCCAGAGTTCAACATCAGCTTATGACAACAAAGACCGTTGAAATCGACGGAAATTTGCATAGGTGCTCATCTATTTCCTCTCCCAATTCTTTGCTCTTTTCTTTTATGTTCTTTTTATTCAATCTCTTTCTTATCTCTATTCTCCTCTTTATGAATGCATTTGAGATTAACTCGGGACGTATAGAGAGATGGTCTCTCGTTGCATAGAGAACAATGCTTAGGCAAATTCCATAAAGGACACGCGTGTACTTAACATAGGCTTATCGATTCCAATTTTCACTACGAGTCTGTATCCATTGACTGTATAACATCATTGTAAGAATTATTATTTTTAACCATTAAGTAAAAATTTGTTCAAACCATCTTTGTTTCGTGATTTCATGTATAACTGTTTCCAAGTAACTTAGGTCTACACGTAATCAAAAGACCAGAAACAAAAACTCTTATTTTACATAATTCCCAAATATATCTCTTACCCTGTTCTCCTTGGCAAAAATGAGACTTCTCATACAGTAATGTAATGTAAAAGAATTTTTAAGGGCCCTCACAGTAGTAGCTCCCAGTGTTGTAACCCCAGAGAAAAAATAAGTCTTAATTAAGAAGAGAGGAGGATGTAGAATTGTAGATAGTGATCCAGAGAGGTGAGTTACAAAGTACCTACCCTCTCCGGTCATCTCCCTCCCCTTCTTGTAATTCGCATCGGGCATTAGCTCCCCATGCATTAGCTCCCCATCCATCCCCCATGCATTAGCTCCCCATCCATCCCCCCCATCCGTCCCCCCATGCATGCGACTGCACTCCAATGGGTAACAAAGTTTTGGAGCAATTGGTAAGTTATATAGCACTAGTGTTTAATGATTGGCGGGCACTGTTTTATAAATTTAGATACAACACAATACAATATAATGTGCAACACAACGTGTTGTCAGGACAACATCAAAAATGTCCATTCACAGAATAGTGAGAAGACTGATGACAACACAAGTGTTGCATGTTGGTGATGCAACCAAATTCTCATTTGTACCAAGTTTCCACGACAAAGTAAACAACTCTGCAAACTATTTCACAGTTTTATTATTACGCCTAAACTTTCATGACAATACCTCTGCCAACGCATGCACTCTCGGCCAACTCCACCACCACGATCCTCGCCCTGCATGCTCTTTAAGCTTAGATGAGAAACCAAGAAAAGATTAATTGGCCACAGTCCACACACATCTATCTTCACATCCTCTCTCGTAGTAATTCGTCGCTCCTCTAAGCACACTTCTAACACATTCTCTGCTAAGCATCGCAAGTCAAATATCGACTTGACAGTTAGTCGCAATCAAACTAAAGTCGTTATTCGCGATGAATAATAATCAGTTGATTTCGTGGAAGTAAGCCATGAAAGTCTTGCGTGCTCGTTCCTTGTACGAACCGGACGTTGTGTCTACGTTGTACGCACTTCCTCTTGCTCCGAGACCGGCCTGCGCCTGGCGCTGTCTTGCCTAAAACAATGACATCATCATCATCATCATCATCATCATCATCATCAATCATCATCATCATCATCATCATCATCATCATCATCATCATCATCGAGTTGTAACATGTCACTTGCAGAAGTAATGAGTTTGTTCATTCGATATGGATTTATATGTTGCCCATTCCACTTATCAGGAGTCCATTCCAAGCCATGGGCACAATGACAGTGAAAGCATCGTGATGTCCAAGAGTAGTTTATGCTCATGGAATGAGGAGTTCGTCCTGAGTTGAGGAGCATAGGACACAATGTCCTTGTACACCTAAAGTGGAGTGAAATATACAGGGCTTGCAGCACATAGTAGAACTGCAGATAGAGCCACAGAAATTATTCGCGGCTACAGTAAAATTTGAGCATGAATTAACCAAGAATGAATTTGATTGGTGGGCCAACAGCCGAGAACAATTGCCAAGCGCATGGAACCTAATTTAAGACATAGGCAACTGTTGAAGAAGACCAACACCATCTACTATTAAGCGCTTGTACAATGGTCGTTACAGAGCAATGCAATGCATGAAAGTGACACCACAGAAGTTAGTTGCCATTTATTTGCATTACACTGCATTTAACGATTTCACACATTTTCAAAATAAAGAGGAACAAATAATGAAGTGAGACGTGTACAACTAAACACAACGAAATACGATATACAGATTAATAAAACCACCATTGAAAAGCAGTTATATTATTAAAAAACAATATGCAGATCGAAAAGATCTTTTCAGCTCTTGCAAAGTATAATAACAAGTGTTGCACTAAGCAACAACAAAAGTTGAAAGAGAGTTAACAAAATACTACGGACGTTCCTTTTTGGCTTTGGTGATGCCAGGGTCGGGAGCACCCCTGAATAGTTGTTTTAATGGTGCTTTATAAATTCATCAGATCCGTGGTTCCCAACCATTTTTGACTTTAGGGCCACTTTTTCTTAGTTGGAGGACATGAGGGCCAAAAAATCAAAATTGATTTTAAATATAATTATTAATTTTATGCCTTAATTACTTGAGATCTACTATTTTAAAAAAAACATATAAAATTGGTAACATTGAATCATTTATAAACGTCCAAATAAAATAATTTGTAATAAAAAATAGTTATGTATACTCTGTCCTTTCCAAATTGTCAATTTTGGAAATTTTTTTTAATTCTTTGAGAGGTTGACGGCCATTTTTGGTGGTCTGGTAAGCCACAGGTTTGGAACGACTGAGACAGATAGATGAATGATCATTGGTCTAATGAATGAACGAATGAATGATCTAAGAAGTCGTCACCTCGATTGGATCGACGATTCCTTGGTTGGCTCTTCCGAGACCCTGTCCGTCTTTCCATCCCATCTTCTGGAGAAGTTTGTTCCCGATGTTGTCGTCCTTGATTCCCTCTTGCGTCGGTTGTTCAAAACTATGCAAACGAAATCCATTGCTCATCAGAGACATAGGCAGACATAGAGAGACACACAGAGACAAAGACAGACAAGTAGAGAGGGAGAGAGACACATAGAGCCAGACATAAGCAGACAGACACAAACACAGAGGTATAGGCAGACTGAGAGAGAGACACACAGAGACAAAGACAGACATGTAGATAAAGACAGACATGTAGACAGGAAGAGAGACACATAGAGCCAGACATAAGCAGACAGACACAGAGACAGAGAGACATAGGCAGACTGAGAGGCTGACAAAGATATGTACAAGAAGACATAGATAGAGAGAGACACAGAGACAGACAGACACATACACAGAGGGACATAAGCAGACAGCAACAGACAGAGTTATGAAGACAGACACAGACTGCTCTTCAGCAATTTTTACAACTGTGCACCATCCATTTCTCTATTTTCTATCCTCAATCAGAAATTTTTCCCAACCGGATAACAATCAACAAGTTAAACTATTTCTTAACAGCACAAAAAATCTTTAACATCTGCACGAATTCCATTTAGAATTCTGCACTTTTGAGTAGAACTGCTTGCTAAAAACACTAACAGCCTGAAACACGAGGCAGACAGAGAGACAGAGAGAGACGGAGAGAGAGAGAGAGACAGAGAGAAACATAAACACGGATAGATACACAGTGTTGACATGCACATCGATATATTGCTTGCTGACATCCAATGTATTTCGTCAAAGCAGCATAATTCAAATAACATAAAATTTACATGCGATATGGATTTCCAGTCCTGGCTGAGAAAACCAAATGAAATAACAACAAAATCAGCTCATAATAATAAAAAGAAATCGTTAATCTTAATTAATAAAATGAATTCCTCACGGAATGACAGCTTCTGCCACCTCCTCTCTCGCTCTCTTCTTCGGCTGAGGAGGTTCGGGAAGGCCGTACTTCTCCCTTCGTTCCTTCGCACGATCCCTGTACTGCTGGACCTACAACGAAACAAACAATGCATTCATGATCATTATTACTATTGTTATTATTATTAATTGTTATCATTGTTATTATCATTAATTAGCATCATTATTATTAGAAAGGATGGAACAAGAGGAAGATCGAGACAGATGATGCTGGACTGGATGATGAAGAACTCAAGGAGAAGACATAACAAAGGAAGGATTGGCAGTGTTTTGCATTCAAACATTCTGCCTAGGGGCAGAGAAACTGACGAAGAAGAAGAAGATTACTATTATTATTATTATTATTATTATTATCTTTCAATAAATTCTTACATATATGTATTGCATTGCAAACGAGAAACAGTTTTGAGCAGTTTTTAAAGGTAGGCTCATTTGCGTAGATTTGCACGTGGATCAGAACAGATTTTTACATGAGTCACCTCACCTCAACCCAGCACACACCCCGGCCCGCAGGGGTCGGGTGTTTTTGGGGGAAAAGAAAATTTTCCCGAAAACTCAAATTTTATGGACGACGTACCGGTGGAGGTCGGAGTGTGGTGGGGTAGGGGAGTGGAGGAGTGGGAGGAGAAATTTTCCCAAAAACCCAAGGGCGAAGAAAAACATCGATTTATGTCCTCGTGGAGATTTGAACGTACAATCTCACAATTGGCAGTTCATCACATGTGACAACCACTGCACTAGTATTTAATATTACGATCGAGTGAAGAGGAGGAGCTACAACATCCTATGAGTCATCGTTACATCACGATCAGAATAATGAAATAATAATAATAAATGGAAGCTGATGATCATTATCTTCAGACTCACCAGAGATTCATCAGTGACATGACCTTTCGACCTGTACAATTCTTCCAGATTTTTCTGCAACAACAAAAATGCGCCCAGCTGTGACCGTATTGCAGTAGATAGAGATATTGTAGCCAACCCTCCGTGGAGTTATACAGTGCAGGCGGTAAATCCAAGAGAATAACGTCAAGAAATCCTTCGAACGTATATATGTTGTGTGTGTGTGTTTATGCAGGTAATCATGAATTTATGTAGCACTACTTCGACAGAAACTCCTCAGAGGTGCTCCTGACCTGACAGATCACGAAACCACAATCAAAGAGAATGGTCTTCAAATGAAAGCGGAAAAATGGTGAAGAAAGACCAAGAAGTTCAACACAAAGACTGCTACGCAGATTATTGCAGAAAGGGAAGTTCAAGCCACATGGACATCCACATCACCTTGCATGGCAGAGCGAAGGAATCTACGACCTGGAATGGATGAAAGCACAGCTACATAAAGCTCCCTCAGATAAATTATTGCAGGCTGTCTGCTCAGTTAGTATAGTTAAGATTTGTGTATTCTGTGATCTGCGTTCTTGTGAATTGTTTAAACTGCATAATTGTGCACTGTAACCGGTTGTGGCCTGTCAACCGGATTGTTGAATAACGAGAATATTATTATTATTAATATTATCTCTACTTGTGGCCCATCCGGCTGGGTTCTACAAGTCTCTCAATCTTTTTTCTTTGATCGTGGTTGGGTTGGGAGCGCCTCTGAGTAGTTTCTTGAAGGGGGCGCTATATAAATGCTATGAATGAATGAATGAATGAATTAAATCCAGGCTTGGCCTATTAGACAATTACGCAAATTATCCATGTGAGTTGTACCTTGTGTAGGTCAGACATCTGCTGGTGTTTGATAAGAACGTCTTTCGATGGAAAAGCGCGACGACAAAGAAGACACGCCATCTTCTTCCAGTCAGTCATCTCCTCTTCCGAAGCAAACATCGACTTCGGAGCATCAATGAATGATGATGACGCGGTGGAAGATGACGATGGACCGGGAATTTCCACTTTCGTATGCTGCAAAAAAACGACAACATTATTTATATATTCATTATTTACTAAGAGAGTGCCCCGCTTTGTATGACTCTGCTTATCATGACACTTAAAAATAGTCATTTATCCTTCAGCACGAAGAATCAACCCTTGTGGGACGAAGTGGTGTAGGGCAGGGGCGGATCCAGGTGGGGGGGATTTTCGGCCATGGCCCCCATTTAAAAATTGCATGGGACGTGGCCCCCATTTGGTTTCAACAAGCCATTAAATAAATGTAGCGGGAAAGAAAAACAGGACATCAGGCCCCCTATTAGAAAATCGCATGGGACGTGACCACTCCCCCCCCGTTCGATTTAGCGGTTTATATGTTTATACAGCATCTTCTTTTCCCGGAAAATTGGCGGATGACTAAAAAAAGTCATCAGTTTTTTTCGGCGGCGCAACGAAATTTCTCCCCTGTCCCACCAACAAAACCCTAAATTTTGCCCCCCATTCGAAAATTTCTGTATCCGCCCTTGGTGTAGGGGGTATGTTCGGTGCCTTGGTGGAGCTGGAAAGTTGCGGGTTTGAATCCACATAAAAAAAACAAGCTGCCACGTAAGGACCCAGAGCAAGTTCTTCACTTCCAATTGCTCACGCGATTCAACGTGAAACTCCGAATCAGTGTCCGCGCTGTAGTCGGGAGCGCCTCTGAGTAGCTACCTTGAAGGGGCGTATAACAAGTGCTCATTCAAACATACATTCGGTATTTCAAGCTGAAATTCATTAAAATAATCAAATCGGTTTGTCTCATAGAATCAATAATTCACAGAGCCACAACGTCATCAGTTTAGCTCAGTGGTTCCCAACCTTTTTTTACTTTAGGGCCACTTTTTCTAAGTTGGAAGACACGAGGGCCACTATTTCTTAGTTGAAGGACATTCAGAGGCCACAACGGTATAATTTGCTGAACTAAAAGCATGCATTATTGTTATAATTGAATCAAAATTGAATGTTCTATGTTATTTTTAGACGTCAGGAAAAAATAATTTGGAATATATAATAATTATGTGTTCTATTCTGCCCAAATTGTCGATTTTTTCATATATTTTAGAAATTTTCTTTGAGAGATATGAGGGCCATTTTTTAAGACCTGGCGGGCCACTTTTGGCCCGTGAGCCACGGGTTGGGAACCGCTGGTTTCGCTCAATGTTGGTAAACAGAATCAAAACGCATTTAAATCGTTTTACGACATTTCAAAGAGAAAGCGATAAAGGTAAAAAAGCTTCTTCAGCACTCATCCGAATTACACAAATTAATTAAATCAATCGTTTTTATTGTAGTCAACCGTTGGTACAGGAACAACAAATGACATCAAATGACAACAAACGACAATAAATAACAAGATAATTTCATCACGAAATAAAACCAAATCAATCAATCCATCAGAATTTATATAGCGCCCCTTCATACACATCTACTCAGAGACGCTCCCAGCCGAGCGAAAAATGACAGAATTCTATTAAGAGTAGATTTGAGCAACAAAAAGCAGCTTCATCATCTGCGTTTTTTATGAGAAAACAGAAAGTGGATCGTAACTTACGAGTGGCGATGGAATGGAACCGGTTGCTGCTGCTGCAGCAGATGAAGCAGCAGGCGACTGTTGCTGTATCTCTCCTCGCAGTTTTCCTATCTCTGGCTGAGACTTATTACTGTAGACAGACTACAAAGATACAAACAATCAAATCAACATCCAATCTAATCTAATCTAATGTATGTAAACTATGCATGTATGTATGTATGTATGTATGTGACCATTTATATAGCGCCTTAACAGAAATCTCACGAAGGCGCCATTGCTGCAAACTTCAAAGCAACCAACACAACGTTAAAACCAATCCAACGACTCAAATAATACCATAATTTTTTTAAACATTTTTAGCCTATCAAATCCTACAACAAACTCACATCAAAACCATCTAGCATATGTGTCCTGACATATGAAAAGGTACCATAAGTCGGCGTACGGTTTCACGAGAAATCGCGCATAATGACGTCGGGGGAATATATTATCAAATTTGAGCTCTGGGTATTTTTAGCAGCAGGCAAGCCTAAGGTATGATGTCATCGCTAAATATAGCACATTCACCACTTATTTTCTGGTTTAACTGGTCACTAAAACACCCACCATTGGTCAGATAAAACGTACCATAACTCGGCAGTTAAGGATTTCTGTGCGAATTGTCTAGACAAAATGTGTCGTGTTTTAAAAACAAATTTCCCGAAAATGTCCAGTTCTCGTGTTAAGCCATGTTTTATCTTATAAGTCGGTCATTTATCATCCAATTTTTATCTGGTTTTCAGCAAAATGTTCAGCTCACTTAGCTGGTTTATGAAGGCATAATAACTCCAAACCCGACTTATGGTACCTTTTCATATGTCGGGACACATATGCAGTATTAATTCAAATCCAATATTTATTTGTGTTGCACATAAACTGAACTTACACATAAAACATAAATTTGTAAAATTGTCTGTTAACAGGCTGCGTTCTGCCAGCCTGAAGTCTTGATTAAACGAAAATTGAATTGAATCATAATAAACCAAAGACGCGAGTCGCTCAGCATTGCGTGAAACAGAAACCAAACAACATTACCCACTAGAGAAGTAGTCATTTAAAAATCCCAGTCAGTTATTTCTGGTGTGCGTGTAATTGCAGTTTAACCCTTTAATGCCGAGATGGTAGTAAATGGTATGGGAAATCCATAGATACCCTCCGGCATTAAAGGGTTAAAGTCACTGTGCGGCAAAACAAGGACCATTAGCGATGCCCTCCTCCTTTATCCAGGCTTGGGACTGGCACTGGCAGAGTGCAACCAGTGACGGAGTTTTATTTCTGGTGCCACATAAATGTCTTAAGAATCAAAACATTCATTTTCTTGTATCTCTTCACCTTTTCCAGCAGAGAAAACCCCGCATCAGCCGACGCTGATTCCATGTACAACGGAACCGCAGCTGGTTCCCCGCTCGCCTGCGTCGTCGTTGTCTGCATCAGTTTCTTCATGTCGTCCTTCATCGCGTCTTTCTGCGCGTTCAACCGTTTCGCCCATTTCTCCATGTCCTACAAATAACACCATAAACACCTTTATTTCTATCATTAGAATCCTACAAATAACACCATAAACACCTTTATTTCTATCATTAGAATCCTACAAATAACAGCATAAACACCGTCATCATGTCTATATGAATCAGTAACTTTCGTGGCATCAGTGCGTCTAAAACACACGATGTCAACCACTGGCGATAGAAAACCACAATCAAGTCAATATCTAGTAAGACAATGAATGAAGAGGCAGATGATGATGGATAAGCAATTTGGAAAAGATGAATCAATTGATGCGAATGATATTTTTCGAGGGGGTTCTTCGCTGCGAGATGCACTTTGTAATTTCGTAAATAGAATAGCATTAATGAGTCAGTATCTTTGTTTATTCACAATTCTACCCCCGGAGTAAATGGTTCTTATTTGAGTGACTGAGGAACAGAAGAGACAGGAAAAGAGACTCTCTTCGATTCATCTACGTTGAGCGCCAGAAAAAAGCTGGTCCACCAATTAAATTGGTATCCCAAATGTATTCCGTTGCCTTGCAGTTGGAGGGTTGCAGGTTCGAATCCACCTCAAGCCGCCGCGTAATGACCCCCTCAGCAAGCCCTCCACTCGTAATTACTCAGCGCTTCGGCATGAAACTCCGATAATAATATATAATAATATTCTCTTTATTCAACAATCAGACAGCCTGCAATACATTGCAGAACACATTTTTGAGGAATACCATGCAGTGTCCGCGCTGTAGTCTGGAGCGCCTCTAAGTAGTGAGCCTGAAGGAGGGGCGCCATAGAAATAAAACAAATAAATAAATAATTTAAAAGAGACGAACCTTAACGATTCTTTTGGCGATCTTAACTTTCTTTTCCGGCGACTGAGGTCGCTTCTTCTTCTCGTCGTCATCCTCTCCTCTCCTCCCATCATCCGTCAGCTGCTGCTGCTGCTGGACTCCTGCATCTGTTGATGGAGCTGGCAGATACGTCTGATGCTCTCCATCCCAGTACAACCACTGCTGTGACTGTGAATTGTAGTAGTACTACAATCGAAAACAAGTCCACAAAGTCTATTCATACACTGCGTCTACTTAACACAATCTTAATAATAAAAATAATAGTAAATACAATAATAATAAAACCATTTTGTAAAGACTATAAATTCCAGAACCTCATTTCTGCAATCCCAAAGGATCACATGTACCTCAGGGGGACAAAAAATAGAATTTTCCATACCAACCACAGGACAACAGAAAGAATTCTAAATAGAAAGAGCATCGAACGACAGAGCATCGAACCCATAATAACTGCAATACAAGACCAACAACCTGACCAATCAGATCGTGTGGCTAATGGCACAATAGAAAGAATTCTCCATAGCAACCATGGTACAATAGAATTCTCCATAGCAACCATGGCACAATAGAAACAATTCTCCAGATCAACCACAGGACAACAGAAAGAATTCTTCATAGCGACAATTTAGAAAGATGACGACGTACCTGAGTAGACGCGTCGTAGTAAAGTCCGGTTGAAGGGTCGTAGTAATAACCAGACGTCTCTTCGTATTGATACGTTGAAACATCAGGAACGGCTGATAATAACATTGCAAGCAAAATAGACTGACCTATGACCTAACTATATATCTCAAAGACAAAGCAATCAGCCAGATTACAATGCACATCAGATAGAAACAACTCAACCACAATAGAATTCTCCATATAGCGTAACATAACTTAACATAATTTTAGCATGAGGAAAATAATAATGGTTGAAGAATTCTTTTATAATAATAATAACAAATGCAAAATCTGGGAAGACTAGTCATTCCAGGACATCGGCCGCCGCCCAAGGAAGGATCATACGCACATCGGGGAAAAAACTTGGAGTACTAAGAATACCTTGGCACTCTAAGGAGACTGTTCAAAGTCAGAGTAGTTTGATACTCTGAGATACTAAACATGATACTTTGGGTACCCCAGTGAGACCGAAGCCACAGTATGCAGATACTTTGATATCATAAAAGAGAGTACTTATGATACTTTGGGTACCTCCCAGTGAGACCGAAGCCACAGTCTGCAGACACTGATATAAATTTAAGAGAGTACTTACGATACTTTGGATAGTCTTGCAACGTTGAGGCAGTGCTGGCGGTTGGACTTGTAACCAATTGAGTCGGTCTGTTGAGGACGGGAGCAGCAGCAACAACAGCCATTGTTGTCATCGTCGTCATTGTTGTGTTCGATTGTTTCTTCTGCTGCGATTGCATGATGGCCGCCTGAGCCACGGCAGCTGCTGCATTTGTTGAGTCCACTGAACAATAACAATAATAATAACAATAATAACAATAACAACAATAATAACAATAATCGCCATAGTTGCAAAAACTTTTCTTGTGTTTAATTCTACTCAGTTAAGACTGAACAAATCAACTCGCTACGTTCTTTACACAATTCAGAACAGCACTTTTTGGTTGTGCTGGAATCGGCCGCAATTCTCATTAGTTCACTTGAGAGGATGAGCTATATAAATTAATTGATGAATGAATGATTAGTTGTGGGGTGCGGCGGTGTAGTGCTGGTGTACGGGGCCTTGCAGCCGGAGGGTTCCACCCTCAAGCCGCCATGGGACCTTCAACAAGTCTTTCACTCGCAATTGCTCGGGTGCTTCGCAGTGAAACCGTGATTCAGTGTCCATGCTGTAGTCGGGAGCGCCTCTGAGCAGAGAGCTTAAAGGGGGGCACTATAGACATGGAGAAATAAATAAAGAAATAATCGTAATCTACAGGAGAATCAGTTTGTCAAAATTCAATTGTTCAGATGAATAATCAGACCAGTTAACAATGATGATGACTGAGAATCTGCCTTACAATAACCTAACGAAGGCACTCAACGTAGCCAAAATAGTGCGGCTTAAGTATCTTTGAGAATCCATTCGAAACTAACTCTGTGTTGCAGAACTCGGATCCGGCAGAGCAGTTGTCTGGTAATAGTAAGCGTTGACGTCGTAATAGCCGTGCTGAGAGTAATCCGCATATCCCCCCACTACTCCTCCTACTCCTGCCACTCCTCCTGTGCTTGCAACGGCTGCCTGCTGTTGCATGTATTGCGTCTGGTTGTGTTGTTGCATTTCCATCGTTGCCAATCTGCAACGTACAACAAGAGGCAATCACATGACATCTCGGGGAGATCAAAGGGGAAAGATGTTGATTGGGCATTTAATAGAAATTCATTCCCCCGTTCATTCTGTAGCGCCCATCAAAAAATCTACTCGGAAGCGCTCCCGACCCCAGCGCACCGAAAAATAAGTTTTAAGTTTATTGAGGAGGGATTCTGGTAGAGTTCCAAAGTGCAGGGATAGCTCTGAAAAAGGTACGATTCTTCATGGCTGCAGTGCGAGAAAAAGGAACTAAGGGCCGTTGAAATTTGCAAAGTTTTCAGATGGTTCATTGGTATCAACAAGCACCGCTTGTGTTTTGCTACTTAGGCATCCACTACTCATTTCAAGACAATACTCTCATTTGCACTTGCAGCTAAAATGGAAATTGGATAATTGACGATGTTATGATGGCTTATGGAGAGAGATCAGACATAGCATGTCAACAGCCAGTGTTTAGGTCCTAAAAATACCGTCAAAAGAACCGAGAACTCTCGAACTTACGCTGTTGAGAATGTGTTCTTAGCGTAGGCGATGAGAAGCGCCTTTCCATCTACCTCCAGAGGATTCTCCAGCGTCTCCAGGTACTCCAACAACTCCTTGCTTTCCTTCAGCGAGTTCATCTCCACGAATGCAAAACCGTTACTCGCACCAGTCATAAAATCTCGAATGACGCGCACATTTTTTAGTGGAAGCGTCGTAACGTTACTCAGTGCGTTAATTATGTTCTCTTCTGTTGTCAGACCATCCAGGCCTCGCAAAATAAGTGCTACAAAGTGAAAAAAAATTCAACAATGCTGTTTTTGTTAAACCAAACAAATTACACTCTATTGTACTTGGTAAAGAGTTCTGTCAGGCATCCAAGACAATGCTTAGAACTCACCAATGAGCTTGTATTAAATTAAATTAATTCTGTCATCTTAAGTTCTTAGCTGAATAAATTACGTCCAGACTCTACAACAATTTATCCTTATCATAAACATTTGACAATCTAATCTACTCTCTTTCATTTCGTTAACATATTCAAACCTAACTTACTATTCCATGGCTTTTAAGCAATTGACTATCTAACTTCATCTTCCTCTGGCGGCTTACTTACAATCCACGCCTCAGATTCACATTTCACTTCTCTGTGTAAGAAAATTATATTATAATTTAATAATAATACTATAATATCTCATTAAGCAAATTCAAAACACTTCATCTAAAATCAGATAAATAAATTTATACAACGTAAAATCCAAACAGTATTACGTACTATTGCAAGGATTGCATCCGACTTGATCCAATCCGTCGCCCGACGTCACCCTTTCAGACTCTGAGTAAAGTAAACGACACAAGACGACGTAAGAAATTCTGTCAATCGCTTACAACAAACGTTGAAAGCCAGACCACAAAGGCCAGCGAACAGAAGGAGGAAACGAGGAGAGGCGAGCTGCTGCAGTCATCCATTTTTCTCGCGCCTAACCAACCGCCGACGGACAAATGCTGTCCGCACTCTGGAGCAATCCGGTTTTTCCAGCTGTCTTTTCCAGCTGTCTCTGCTGCTCAAATGAAGCTCCTGTCCATTCCAATCTTCTTGGAAGCAAGGTGTCGTTTACTCCAACACAGTCCTCTTAAGTCCCGAAGTTGCATCATTAAATGTTCTGCTCTCTTAAGTTTGAAATGCTGGAGTGTCTGTGACTGTCTGAACTGTTTTCATTGGCCAACCGGTTTGGAACGCCACATATGTCGTTTGAAACCGTTACTCAAGAGGAAAGGAGTGTCATTAAAAGTACAAGTTTTGAGATGTGCTCTTCGCAGAGCAACTAAATCCAGCAAAAACAATGTGGCACTGATTCAAATATAGTTCAACTATGAGAATCCGTTGGAACTGAAACGGTTTGTCGCCAAATCTTCTCAATTCCTCTTCAGCTCCCATACACCGATTTAAAATTCAGTTACGAGTCAAATATTCAAACATTTGGCCGTGCAATTCAGTTCAATGTTTCCAAGCAGATCACCAAAAG
Source organism: Lumbricus terrestris (assembly GCA_949752735.1). Taxonomy (NCBI): domain Eukaryota; kingdom Metazoa; phylum Annelida; class Clitellata; order Crassiclitellata; family Lumbricidae; genus Lumbricus; species Lumbricus terrestris. The sequence continues at coordinate 551,707 of OX457049.1, forward strand.
AACCTCAAATCCTAAAATCATTCGACCCTATCATCGACTAAGTCCAAATTCACCTACATATAAGAAATATCTAAGACTTTTCTTTATGAAATTCTTTTTTTTAAATAGTGCTGCCTAGAGTGCAATGAAATAAAACAAGAGAACAGCTTCCGCAATGTGGATGAAAAATCATTGAAAATAATTACAAAGGATGAAGAAAGTAAATTTACTTTTCATAGAGTGGGTATCCTCTGGTCTAAGAAATTAAATCAATTTTTTTAAGATGCAACATCAAAAGAGAACTCAACTCATCCGAGATGTTTTCAATTGGACACTAAGTAGAAAAACCAGGCAATTAATTGAAAGTGAAGAACTATTATCGGAAAAGAGGTAGAACCCAGGAAGATCATGTCACCAAGAAACTTATTCAAGAAAGAAGATAGTGTAATACATGAGGGAAACCACGTCCAAGGTCAAAATTGAAGCAATGTTCAGCAATATTGAACAGCTGCAGGAAGATCATAATTATCATTCAGATTGCACATTTGGACAGTCAGTTAAGTGTGCAAGGAAGATTTCAAGGGAAGAAAACAATCATTAACCAAATGTTTTTCAACCAACTCCTATGTATGTTGAAGACACACTTCCCTAAGAACATAATGAAAGCAGGTAGAACTCACGACCATATTATCATCACCATCATCATCATCATTATTATTATGATCATCACGAACCGTTGAAAAGACCGCGTTACCTTCTCTTGAATTGTTGCACCTACGACAGTGACTTCGGCGTTGAAAGTTCTTACAGCTACACTGCAATTTCAAATATATTCGAACAACGCTTAACAATCGAACAAAAGTCCGTCGCAACAGAGCAAATGCGAAGACTACGACGAAGACGACTTCACGAATTGCCAAACCTGAACGCGGTTTCAGAGTGACGGTAACCTAAACACTGCGCTCCACGCAAGAGAATCTGTGACCCTCCTATAAACTAACATTTCAACATATTCCAGACTGATGTCTACAATTTAAAATTCCTGGAGACAACTAGATTTAAAATTATACACAAATGAATAAACCTGTTCACAAAATAACACAAAATTATGCAGCTCACATTTGAGAAAATTCATAAAATTATACAGAGAGAGGAGAAGGAAAACAAATAACCTATCACCAAATAAAAATTTTTGCCGTGTGGTTTAAAGAACATACGTGTACAATGGTACAATAGATTCAATACAAAACAGAATTTCTGTCCAATATTCCATAAACATTATTATCTTCAGTATAATCAGATGCTGTATATTTGTGAAAAGCTCACACACATATATTTTAAATACTGACCCTCCCCAAAAAAACAACGACTCAAATTCAACGTAGTGCTGCAAAAACAAAATTGATACAAATACTGAAATCGTGCAATGGTGCCACACAATTTTCAAGGCAACAGCCTGTTGCATATTTTCTAATCCTGTTGTCTAAAAATTACAACGGACAACCAATAACTTCTCTAGACCAGTGTATCAACACCAACTTGAGGTTTTGCAGGGAAACCTAAACCCTCGTCAAACTTCACGTTCCCATTGCCCCACCAACACTTACCACAATCTAGCGTTAAATATTTCTCCGCTAACCTTGGCACAAATCCAGTCCATCGAAGAATCGATGATCGAAGCGTCTGGTACGGTTATCGAGTTAATATTTCCACGTCGAGACGTACTGTAGTACATGTTCAAAGTAAACTTGTCCTGCAGTTTCATCACTCCCTGTTGAGTAGAATCGTCACACAAGATATTCTCAAATCTGCTCAAAATCCTTCAAACACCTTTCGACCAACGAATCACAACGATAAGAAGTTTGCACGCGAGTGGAAGGCCGAGAATTGTCTGTTCCGACTTCTACATTCCAACGTTCGAACGCTTCTTTCGATTATTTCTATCCACAGAATTCTTATTTCACGTCTCCGATGATACAATTAGATGACAACTAATACTGTCGACAATTTACTCTATTATCAAAGTAATTATCAATATTATTATTATTATACGCAGTACAATAATTACTCAAAATTTATATTGTCATTGATAAAAACCTGCAAACGAAACATTTGCAACATTAAACAAGTTACTCTGCTTTGAAGTTTATTTATTTATCTGTCCATCTACAATTCACCCTAATTTCAGTGCAAAATCACAAGAATTTATTTTTTATAATACCATATATCTATTACCTCAACATGTGAAAATTGAATGCTGTGTCACGTTTGCATCAAATAACTTTGACAACATGTTAATGAAGTATCAAAGAATCAAATCCATCTACAATGCTACACATTTCTCCAGCAGCAGTCTCAGCAGCATCACATTACCTGGTGAACTTCCATCCAGTATTGCGATTCTGCCACCGTATGAAATTCGACGAAACAGTATCTTCGTGACAGCCCTGCGAAGAACAGTCACCAACACACGTCACAACGCAAATCAAAAACAAAGAACGTGTTTTCTCAGACAACAAATGCGATGACGACGATGAAGACGACGCTGACTATGACGAGGTTCACTGCATCAGAAACATCAGAAACAACGACCAAACATCGGCCTAACAAACATCGGCCTAACAAACATCGGCCTAACAAACATCGGCCTAACAAACATCGGCCTAACAAACATCGGCCTAACAAACATCGGCCTAACAAACATCGGCCTAACAGACGAACAAACGGACGAACAAACGGACTAACAAACCTGTGTCTTTGCCTCTCATCAGTCGTACGTCCTTCACTGCAACGCCCGACCTCGCAAACTCGTTGATGATCTGCAAATAATAAAAAATAATTTTCATTTATTCAACAATCCGGTTGACAATCACACAGTTTAAACAATTCACAAGAACACAGATTACAGAATACACAAATCTTAATTATACTAACAGAACAGACAGCCTGCAATAATTATCCATTGCACTACCGGGCAAAATACAAATAAATTTCAACAGTTGATAGACCCTCTAGCTCTATGTTGGCAGGTAAGTATGCTTAAGCACCTTCGTGAGGTCATTGTAAGGCGCTTCATAGATGTAAGTAGATCAATTGGTAGGTAATCACTAAAGAGGTTATCAATCATACATACTGCACTGTGCCTGGTGTGCCAGTTTGAAATTAAGCAAAGATAAGTATTATTATCATTATTATTATTAATTATTATGAGTTATTATTAATTATCAATAATAATTATTCATAATTATTAATTATTATTATTAATTATTTTTAATTATTGTTAATTATTAATATTATTAATTAATAATATTAATATTGTTATTATTGTTATTATTATTATTATTATTAATATTAAGAAGGTAGATAAGCAGCTTGTATTCATATCTGACAAATTTATACACTGCTTAGAACATTCACATAATTAATGTAAATAGTGACTCATCAGTTTAAATTTACCCTCACAACTAAAATCAATGATAAAATATAAAAGAACGCACGTCATTTTCATCCGCTTCATCTGGAAGACCTCGGACAAGGATGATGTTGTTGGGAATGCTGTCATTCCACCGACCCTTTCCAGCGTTGTTTCCACTGCTATTGTTTCCGCTGTTGTTGTTGGAATATCTCGGTCGACGATAATACGAGTCGTCAGTTGAATATGAATTGTCGTTGCTTTCCGTCTGAAATCAAACAATTTCCGCTCATCCATCAATATTTCTTTTATTTATTATTCATAATAATAATAATAATAATGACGACAATTTCTATGGCGCCATAACACAGCACATGCCGTTACAAAGGCGCCTCTACAAACACAAACACAAAATATTCAGTCAAAGGTACGCCTTAAAAAACATATGTCTTCAGTCGAGTTTTGACAATGTCAGAATGCTACAGGTTGATGCAACTTGTCTGCGTAAAATAGTTGAAAGACAATATGAGGCACGGTGGTGTAGTGGTAGCATCGGTGTCATGGAGCCGGAAGTTTCCAGGTTCGAATCCACCTCAAGTCGCTTCGTAGGGACCTTGAGCAAGTCCTTGACTTGCAACTGCTCAGGCGCTTCAGCGTGAAACCCCAATGCAGTGTCGGCGCTGTAATCGAGAGTGCCTCTGAGTAGCGAGCTTGAAGGGGGCTATAGAAATGAAGAAAACTTTTTATTTAATTCAGCCTATGTCGCAAGCATATAAATCCGATAATATAGTCTATTTTGTCTCAAAAGGATTCACCGGGTCAACTTTCACTTAATTTGCATAAATTTCATTTAACCCTTTAATGCTGGATGGTATAGGATTTCCCATACCATTTACTACCACCTCGGCATTAAAGGGTTAATATGCTACAAAATAAAGGAGCAACTGATCATGTATCATGACTTACATCCTTCGTCGCTGAGTCATTGTCCTCCTGACGATCGCTGTAATGTCGATCGCGTTTGCTGTATGACGATGATCGATCTCGATCGTCACCTGCTCCTCCTCTGTCTCTCGACCGTCGATCATCGTAACTCGACCGATCTCGATCACGTCGGTCTCGATCATGATCACGACTCCTACGATCTCTGCAAAAGACGAAACTCAGTTTATCCCAGAGCAAGACTTACGGGTGTGTGAACTGTGTGGTCGCAGAGGCGATTGCAACTGAGGGCAGGGCTGTTTTTAAGGCATTTTTAGAACTGCACAACTCCTTCTTTCCTTTCCAATCTTCCATGGTAAATTACTTCTAATCAGACCTTTTTTTGCTAGTTCTAACTGAACAGAAGTGCTTATGCAACAGTACAAATCCATTCAGAAAGTTCTGCACATTTTGTGCACAACTGCACGTTAAAAAAGCCCTGCTGAGGGGAGAATGAAAATGTCAAAAAATTAACATGAACAAAACAAGAAATAATACTTGTTTATTTTGTAACACTCCCTTTTAAAGGCAGGGCTGTAACTGCATCATAGAAATTGTCATTGTTATACATATTTTTATGTAATGCACTTTCAATTAGATTTTCCCTGTTGCCAATAAAGTAAAAATCAAACTCAGACAAAATGATTAACAATGAAGACAATTTGACTTGCATCTTGGGATCCGTCCAGTGCGCTCTGAACAAGGTCCGATATATCATGAGGATGTTGCTGTTTATACTTTAGGTTAAATGCACTTTATGCCAATTTAGTAAGAGTAATGTAACTTAGAACTCAACATTTTCCACTGCATCAAATCCAGGGCGTATTTTTGCGATAAACATCCAGCAATTGAAAATTCATCTTAAATGAAATCTTGCGCACTATTATAAAAAGACAAATAAAATTATTAAACGGTTCAATGCCTCAAACTATAAATTTAATCAACAAAAGATGATAATGATTGCTCACCGATCCCTCGGCGAATGATGCGATTCGCGTCGATATCCAACTTCATCGTCCGACATCGTTTCAGTGTTAATCTGAAAGACGGTTTCCATAATTGAGAAGAAAAATTCGTGTTTAGGAATAAACTTCACAAAAAATAATCTCTGACAACTGCTAAGTTTATCGATTGCTGCAAGCGAGAAGCACTGTAACCAGTTTCGTTCTGTCAATCGGATTGTTGAATAAACGAAAATTACTAAATATTATTATTAGTTATCTAAAAGAAATTCCGTTTTCGCTCTATGCTCCACCCTAGACATCGGAGACAGTGCACTAGCGTGAATGCCGAAACATTTCTTAAATCTATCAAACATGCGAGTGACTACACTGATGGCTTAATTCCACGATACTGCATCTGAAAGTAGACAGTAAAACCTGCGTCCAGATTATTATTATCATTATTATTATTATTGATATATATGTATGCTTGTACATTCCTTTGTCTCAGCTCGTCTTGACTATTGCCTATCCCTTTATGCTGGTTTACCATCTGGTCGATTATCTTCTCTTGACCGTATTCTGCGCGCTGCAGCACGCCTCATTGGTCATCTGCCCAAATTTGGTCATGTTACAAATTACATGCTGGAGGTTCTGCATTGGCTCCCAGTCCGTCAGCGCATCGAATACAGAATCTCGTCCTTAATATGGCACTGCCAGCTAGGTCTTGCTCCATCTTACCTACTCGATCTTTGTCGGCCTGTGTTAAGTGCTCGGACTGGTCGGTCCCTACGCTCGGCTGTTAGGGAAGTACTCTTTGTCCCATTTGCTCGTACCTCCATCATGCAGAGTCGTGCTTTTTTTCAAAAAAATTTTCGGTGCTTTTTCTGTGGTTGGCCCAGTGGTATGGAATGCCCTCCCACTTGAGCTGCGCCTGTTCCCTAGATCACTCTCTGACACATTCTATAAGCACTTAAAAACTGTTCTGTTTGTCCGTACTGGAGTCGGGAGCGCCTCTGAGTAGTTTCCATGAAGAGGCGCTATATAAATACTCGAATGAATGAATGAATGAATGAATGAATGAATGAATTATATTATTTTGACTGACTGCCGTTAATGACTGCCACCTCCGCTTCCGACAAAATGCCACAAATGTCAGTAGCTCAGACGTTAACTGTACAGATTCAGGTTCAAACGGTGAGAAACTAATTCGACAAGAATTCAGATAAAATATACCTATAAAGATCGTCTATTCGTCTCTCAGATTCTTTGAATGAATTTCAGATTTTTGCAAATCTTAACAAAATCCGCAATAACTGATCGAGAAGAAATGAAGATGGCGAAGTCGTCGTCTATAAATAGATTGCCAAGTGAGTGAGTAAGTAAGTGGCCCAACCAGTTCCGTGAAACTGGAAGAAATTTTTTTATTAATTAGGCTAATCTTCGTTTAATCAAAGATATTAGAGTTAAAACTCTAATATCTTTGGTTTAATTAGACAAATCAGGGTGACACACCGCACCCAGTTACATGTCAATACACTTTAAAAATAAACAGCAAAATAATGTGAAGATAACAATGTCATTAATGGGTGTCAAAGAGAACCCTCGGAATAAAGTTTCTAACATCTTTAACTGGTAGAACAAAAGGATGTGGTCTAGGTCGCAAGTTATAGGTGGTTTTCGTAAGAGGTGGAAAAAGGTTCCTCAGGACATGATTGACATTTAGCATAATATTACGAAATAGCCCAGCATCAACTAATTTCTTAATGTTCGGGAACCAGGGCTTAAAGTGTGCCTGGACGGTCATGGACGGCGTCCATGCACTTATTTTAAAATCTGAACGTCGTCCTGCCACTTATTGGCCAGCACTGACTGGAAAGGCAAAGGGCGTCCAGGCACTTCTTTTGGAAAGGTAAGGGGCGTCCAGGCACTTATTTTTCCACACTTTGAGCACTGTCGGGAACTAATTCCAAATGTGGGCTTCTGAGATATTATATACTTCGTTTATTCAAGAAAAATATTTTTAAAAATGATCACATTATTTTATGCAGCGTAGGCTTTGGCTAGTCTTGGCTATAATTATTATTGGATTTAGAGTGCACAGAGGCCTTAACTGTTACTCACGTTATGCGAAACTTGCACGACATGTATAGCATTAATTTAAAAGGTTTTAAGTGGCTTAGAATAGAAGTCGTGCTAGAACCACCTGCAAATTCACCTCGAACATTTATTAGCCCATGTCGTCCTGGCTTGCAGAGCCCTTCAATCGCTTCGCCTCTGACGGGAAGCTTTTGGCCCCGCCGACTGAAACCTCAACCTGTCAGTGTCGTGCTTTCTCAGTTGTAGGCCGGTTCATCTGTCTGGAATATTCTCCCGTTGGATATGCACCTGCTGCCCAGAGTGGACTCGTCAGTGTTTTTCAGGCTCATTAAATTTTTTATATAATTGTGGTTGGATTGGAATCGAGTCTCTTGAGAGAACTTCTTGAAGGGTACTGTAATTATAACTTCTTTAAATAAAATGAATTCTCTCTAGCCTCCTGCAAAAAAGGCTCAACAGGGTATTGGCATTTTTCATAAGTATAGGTCTTATAATTGTCTCAGTGTCATTTTGTGGATCGGTACGTGTGCGTTAGCGCAAATACATTAGTTTAAAACCAAATAATAATTGAAATAAATTAATTTAAACCAAATAAATTAGCTTAAAATCAAAAATTAGTCAAGAAAGCAGTTGTAAATTTCCAGGGGCAAGTGTGTCTCTTGTCCCTATGTGAGGGCGCCCATGAAAGTTGAATGGAAACCCTTTGAACTAAACTAGCCATCAATAAATTGTTTCCTAGACAATGTGGACACGCCCCTTTGAACCAGAAACAGGAATTCAAGTTGATCATTAACCAAGAATGGAATAAAACAGAAACTTAACACACTTATTTGATTAAATAAATTTAATTTCACTCCATAAAATAATTTCAATTACATATAAATGATATATGATTAAATAATTTTAATTGCATTTTAATGCCCTCAGACATCATCACAGAATAATTGGAATTTCTCTGTAACTCAGCATTGCACAATTCCCCGTCTCTCTGTCTCTGTCTCTCTCTCTCTCTGTCTGTCTCTTTCTCTCTCTGTCTGTCTGTCTCTCCCTATCTCCATCTTTCTCTGTCTCTCTCTTTGTCTCTTTTTCTCTCTCTCTCTCTGTCTGTCTCTCTCTGTCTCTTTCTCTCTCTGTCTGTCTGTCTCTCCCTATCTCCATCTCTCTCTGTCTCTCTCTCTCTTTGTCTCTTTTTCTCTCTCTCTCTGTCTGTCTCTCTCTGCCTCTTTCTCTCTCTGTCTGTCTGTCCCTCCCTATCTCCATCTCTCTCTGTCTCTCTCTCTGTCTGTTTCTCTGTCTGTCTGTCTGTCTCTCTCTCTCTCTCTGTCTCTCTCTCTGTCCCTCTCTGTCTGTCCCTCTCTGTCTGTCTCTCTCTGTCTGTCTGTCCCTCTCTGTCTGTCTGTCTGTCCCTCTCTGTCTGTCTCTCTCTCTCTCTCTCTCTCTCTCTCTGTCTCTCTTTGCGTTAATTAATCCGCTTGGTTTTAGTTCTACGTTGAAGAGATCACGTGATTGTTGAGTCTGCTGTGGTGAACGGAATACGAAACGTAGAGGATGGAGGCTGAAAACAAAAGACACAAAATAATAAAATCATCAAAATTGTCATCCGAGATGTTGTCGTCACAATAAAAATCAACAAAGAAAATGAATACAACTATTGACAAATTAATCACATGCAAGGTGCCAACATGTGGGACGCAGTGGTGTAGTGGGTATGTTCGTTGCCTTCAGTGCTTAAAGTGCAAAGAAATAAGTGCCTGGACGCCCTTAACTTTCCAAAAGAAGTGCCTGAACACCCCTTACCCTTCCAGTCTGTGCTAGTCAATAAGTGGTAGGACGGCCTTCAGATTTTAAAATAAGTGCATGGACGCCGTCCATGACCGTCCAGCCACACTTTAAGCCCTGGTTGCCTTGCAGCCGGAGGGTTGCAGGTTCGAATCCACCTCAAGCCAGACTTGCTACGCCTAAAGTTAATTCCATCTACATTCAGTAGAGGGAGCTGGTGATTAATTGCTCTACTATGTACATATTATCTTTTATATATCTTTTAGCTTTGTTCGGTATAAGGTTGCAAAGAATAGAGTCTGTGACATCCGTAAGGCTAATGACATAATCCCGCTTAATATGCATCAAAGATTTTAACTAAACTTAACAAATACAACAAATTCAAAATCACAGAAGAATCCAGTCAACGGATTGTCCCCATTCAGCTGATGGTTGGCTGAAATACATGCTTGCTATAAAATAAAAATTAATAATAACAGAAAATAATAATAATAATAATAAAAATAATAAAATAATAACAGAAAATAATTAAAATAATAATAGAAATAATAATTTAATAATAATAGAAAATAATTAAAATAATAATAGAAATAATAAAATAATAACAGCAATAATGAAAATAATAGCATGCATTTAGTGATGAAAGCGAAACTGAGTCTGATGTGATCATACTTACCAAAGAGCAAGACGACAGCGCAACCGATCCAACTCGACTTCGTTGCATTGAAAACGAGAAGGAGAAGACACAGTGCGAGACCAGCTGAAGGCACGACAGGGATACAGTGCAGCTGGAAAAACAATTTAAATTCATTATTAATATTATTAGTAATATCATGATTATTAGTTATAACCAAATATTCATCATTAATAGTATTTATTATCATTATAATTGTTTGTATCATTATTATTATCATCGTTAGTATCCTTATTATTATTACTTTATTATAACCTTAAGAATTAAAAAAATCTAGCATCTCTAGGAATGGTCAATATTATTATAACTATGCATCTATGAAGCACTAGTAAGTTAAGGTTCTGCCCAAGGTTCTCTCTAACAGAAACCCATCCCAAAGCAAGTGATTAAAAACTGAACCCTCCACGATACAAGGGAAAGGTTCTAACCATTCAGGTAAAATAAAAAATAAAATAAGAATATTCTTTAATTCACCAATTGCTATACGCATTTTGGTAAACAGACATGATGGTCATAAACTTAATAATATAATTCATAGCGCTTAAAAAGGCATTAAAATTTAAAATAAACAGCTGATGCTAAATCCAAAATCGCATCCTTTCATTTCATCCGAATGATAAACATTTTTCTCAACATAAGTTGAGCGCATCACATATTCCCATGCAGATCTAATTTGAAACGTTTTCTGCATTTACATCACATTAATGTTTACCATTTATGAACAGCCTTCAACTTCGTTTGACAAACTGGTGTCAATGATAAACTGGAGTAAGTGCTAATTAATCTCTTCTGGGTTTCACCTTTAACTATAAAAGACCCCAGCAAACTACAATAGCAATATTAGTAACTTCTATATCAGGGGCGGATCCAAAGGGGGCCAATCCGGCCCCATGGTCCCCCCCATTAAAAAATTTCTTTATTTTTTACCAGCTATTCTGAGTCAGAAAGTTGAAGTCCCCCCCACGAGCAGTTTCGTAGGCCCCCATGCCCCACAAGGTCCGTGCAGGGGCTAATTTGGTTAAGGACTTTAATTAAAGGTCACCAACTATTTTGGGGGCTAAAATGGTATCTTTTTGTTGGGAATTCGACAAATGACTAAAAAAAGGTCATCAGATTTTTCGGTGACCAAGACGAAATTTTTCCATTTCCCAAGACCCCTGCCCTTCGAAAATTTCTGTATCCGCCCTTGACTTCTATAGCACCGATGTCTAAAGCGTACGACTTGCTAGCACATACCTTGAGAACAACTTGTTTATACGTCTGTCTATGTATGCAGATAATTCCCATGAAGACAATGATTCCAATCACAGCAGCAGACAAAAGAAGGATCGACCACCACACCCCCCTTTCCAACGGCTGTATCGCGTACGTGATGCAGAACGCGAGAGCAAGCATGAAAAGGAGCATCATAACAAGAGCGAAGACAGCACATTTTCCGTTCTTAAAGACAATGCAAGGCGCGAGGCAGGCAAAGGTGCTACGAAGATATCCAACAGAAGTATCATCAGCAGCAGCAACATCAACTGATGGGAAGAGATTGTTCTGCTCTGCAGACAATGGTCTATTGTCATTAGATGTTCCATTGTCATTAGATGTTGATTTGTCATTGTTATTGTTAACGGTGCCATGATCATTAGATTGTTCATCCAGAACATCCTTTGTTGATATCAGTTCAACCGTGCAACCATTGTTTTCAATTCCACAATTGTTCTCTTCAATCGCACATCCTTCACGGCTCACTTCATCCCCAACATCTCCTGCCTCCGCAACATTAGCATCAGTCGTGCGTAACTGATTCGCATCATTCGACGCAGAGTCCACGCTCTCTCCATCTGAATCCACTCCGGTCAGCGGAAGATATCCCACGTCCGATGCTCCACCGCCTGACCTTGACCAGTACGTCAAGATGATGACACTGGCGCAAACAGCGCAATACGTGAGAAGCAGCAGGTTTACGCTGAACTCAATCATTTTTTGAATGTCAAGACACAACGCAACAACGCATTGCACAAATCCGCAGATGACGGCCGAATAAACCGGAACCTTCGTCCTTGAATTGACCTTCGCGAAGAACGGAAAGAGAAGTCCATCCTCCGCCATCGCCAACCCAAACCTCATGAATCCGTAGATGCTGCAGAGAATCGTCGTCGTAAACGCGCACAACGTTCCCACCGACACCACATATCTCCCCCACTGCTGCCCTATATCGTCGAACACAGACGCCATCGGAGTGGTGATGCTCAGCGACGAGTAGGGAACCATGAGGCTGAGCGCAGAGGTCGTGCTCACGTAGAGCAAGGTCACGACGAGCATCGTCACTCCAGTCGCAATCGGGATGATCCGCTGCGGATTCTGCGTCTCTTCCACGGCACATGAGATCGACTCAAAACCGGAGAACGCCCAGAAGGAGACGGCCGCCGCCTGGATCGTTCCGCTCCATCCGTACGGAAAGAAACTGGAAGTGCCGTTCCGCGTCCAGTTCTCCAGTTTTCCGAAGACGAATCCGCAGACCGTGACGAGAACGAGAACGAAGACGTTGATGGCGACGAAGACGGCGGAAAACTTTGTCATGAAATTCGCGCCGAGAGAAACGACGACGGCAAGAACGAGGATCACGCAGACAGCCACGAAATCTGGATATCTGAATGAAAGCAAAACATTCACAAACTGTCGTCAAATAATTTTATTTCACTCTAATTATCTGTGCGTTAAAGATGAAGAAGCATTTAAATTGTTTCATGCAATACTTCACGACGTTTTTGTTTGTATGTGCACTTGTTGGTGCAGAGCAGACACTGCATCGGAGTTTCACGCCGAAGCGCTGAGCAATTGCATCAAACACATTTGTATTGCATTGTATCAAGCACACTTGTATTATATTGCATAAAACACATTTGTATTGTATCAAGCACACCTGTATTGCATCAAACACATTTGTATTGCATTGTATCAAGCACACTTGTATTATATTGCATAAAACACATTTGTATTGTATCAAGCACACCTGTATTGCATCAAACACATTTGTATTGCATTGTATCAAGCACACTTGTATTATATTGCATAAAACACATTTGTATTGTATCAAGCACACCTGTATTGCATCAAACACATTTGTATTGCATTGTATCAAGCACACTTGTATTATATTGCATAAAACACATTTGTATTGTATCAAGCACACCTGTATTGCATCAAACACATTTGTATTGCATTGTATCAAGCACACTTGTATTATATTGCATAAAACACATTTGTATTGTATCAAACACACCTGTATTGCATCAAACACATTTGTATTGTATTGTATCAAGCACACCTGTATTGCATCAAACACATTTGTATTGCATTGTATCAAGCACACTTGTATTATATTGCATAAAACACATTTGTATTGTATCAAACACACCTGTATTGCATCAAACACATTTGTATTGCATTGTATCAAGCACACTTGTATTATATTGCATAAAACACATTTGTATTGTATCAAGCACACCTGTATTGCATCAAACACATTTGTATTGCATTGTATCAAGCACACTTGTATTATATTGCATAAAACACATTTGTATTGTATCAAGCACACCTGTATTGCATCAAACACATTTGTATTGCATTGTATCAAGCACACTTGTATTATATTGCATAAAACACATTTGTATTGTATCAAGCACACCTGTATTGCATCAAACACATTTGTATTGTATTGTATCAAGCACACTTGTATTGTGCAGAATACAAAACGGACAAGAAATGTGGCAACATCAATAATTGTTAACCTTGTATACAACACAACATTCAACACCAGATACTAAACACCAGACACTACGACAGTATAGATGTACAAAACGATGGAAACGGAATAAAAATATAAAAAAACGACAAAAAACCGATAAAAAACGGAAACGGAAAATAATTTGCTACATCTAAAACCGCATTTTAACCTTGAAAACATTGATTAGGAACCTACTACATGCAGGCTATCTCTTAAATGATAATGCTAAACGATGAAATAATGACTTTAGTTAGCTGAATCCTTGAGAGTTGGTGGAAAACATAAGGAATATCAGAAAAAATTAAAATTAAGGAAAATAATAACAGAAAGTAAATGAATAAATAAAGTTAAAGAAAAAATAAAAAACGATAAAATACGATGGGAAAATAAAAAACGAAAAAACGACGTTTTTTGGGAGAGAATAAAATCGGGGAAAAAGTTTTTTACATCTATGGTTACATCTGTCTGTTGTGAAGCAGAGATAACCACAACAGAAGCTCATACGATTAGATTAGACTAGAATAGAATAGGCCAGTCCAGACTTGATTAGTCCAGACTTGATTCTAGATTAGATATGATTAGACTAGACTTGATTAGACTTGATTTGATTTAGCTCAATAAAAGCTGGGACTCGCCTGGCAATTGGTGGTCCGATGTTCCACTCAGCGATATGTGTGACCGTGAAGTTAGAGATGGCGCCACTGAGCAGCGAATCAAAGTAGAAACTCCAAGCTCTCGCATTCACACCTCCACTCAGACAAGACACTTAAACGTCAACAAACATCAAGAACAATATTTAAGTGCTGTAATATGCCGAATAAATTTCTGTCGAGGGCAACGGCCTCTGCTGTCATTGGCCCTCGTCAAATCTGGATTCATCCAACAGTATTTACAAAGTCACCATAACCTCCTCTGAAACATTGATGGCACCATTTAAAATTCCCTGATAAAGATGACAGTGCTATCTTTACACCTAAGTTACTTTACATACGGTAGATTCTGGTCAACTATCGTTTTTATGTGTAATAATAATAATAATAATAACAACAATAATAATAGTAATAATAATAACAAGAATAGTAATAATAATAGCAATAATAATAACAATAATAATAGTAATAATAGTAGTATTAGTAGTAGTAGTAGTAGTAGTATTAGTAGTAGTAGCAGTAGTAATAATAATAATAATTATTATTCTTCTTCTCTAATTGTCGCTGCATGATCGTCACTCTGGTCTTAATAAACAAACATATCTCTACCATAAAGGTGGAGGAATAACAGTTTATTACAATCTCTTACAATACATTACACCTCTGGGCAATTGTAATTGCACATATTCATATAAGCACCATCTGAAAAGTGGGGCACGGTGGTGTAGTGGGTATGTTCGCTGCCTTGCAGCCAGAGGGTTGCAGGTTCGAATCCACCCCAAGTCGCTGCGTAGGGACCTTGAGCAAGTCCTTCACTTCAATTGCTCAGCGCATCGGAGTGAAACTCCGATGCAGTGTCTGCGCTGTAGTCGGGAGCGCCAAAACAAGTGCACATACAAATGAAACAAAAAACCTCTGGGCAACTATAATTGTAAATTTTTATATAGCACCACTTTAAAAGAGACTCATCAGGATGGTGCTGTTTACAGGCAATAACTCTCGTTTATTTTCTGTCTAATCTCATCTTTCATCGAATAGAATCGTTTGCATCTGAATCATTTCATCAAATTGATGGGTGATAAAAAGTAAACAATTCTCTGTCTCACTCAGGTCAGACGATCTCCCTCAACCGTCGCAAGGACGGAGAACGCGGGAGAAGCAAAATCCAAAACAAGCGACCTTCTTACCCGGATCAGCAAGTCGCCCCTCCACCAAGGTCGTAGCTAGGGCCGGTGTTTTGGGTGTTTTAACACTCCCAAAATGAAATAATGCAAAAATAAAACAATGCATTTACTAGCACATGATGTAAGAACTACAGTCAGTGTGTAATGTATTGATCGTCCAGAACACGCTATGAGAGCACACGACGCTTCTGATTTGGTTGCTTGTTGGCTTGCTCACATTCGAGTAAACACCCCCGCCCAAATAAAATCCTGGCTACAGCCTTGAATCCGGAAAGAAATATGGCCCGAATATTGACCCACGTTCATTACAATCTGAGGGCCAAGGAGGTCATTACTATAGACGTTGATCAGAATTATAATTTATTCTGCAATGTTAATGTCAATGTTAAAGTTCAACTCCTTGGTTCCTCTTTTCATCCACTTACTAATCATGGCTGAGACTCCAGTGACGAACGCAGGAAACTCTCCAATCGTGAGATAGAGGTAAAGATACGAGGATCCGGTTTTGTGAAGCTTCGAAGCGAGTTCGGTGAAGCAGGCAGCGATCATTAGAACGATGAGAGCCGCCAAGAGGAACGAAATAACCGTGCTCGGACCTGAAAGACAATACGCATTGTAATCTGAGGAAAAGTAATTGGCCGAGATTTACTCAGTCAATCAATCGTAATTTATATAGCGCCCTTCAAGGTACCTACTCAGAGGCGCTCCCGGCCGAGATCAAGCGAAAAAAGCAGTCTTCAGCAGTTTGTGAAATTGAGAACAGCTTGTGAGGTGTCGCATAGTCAATGGAAGTCCATTCCAGGTCGTTGGACCAACCACAGAGAACGAACGCCTCTGCATTGTTGTTGCAGAGCGAGTGAAACATGTGGGTTGATACATGTGGGTTGTGTTCGGTGCCTTGGAGCCAGAAGTTTGCTGTTCGACCTCAAGTCGCCATGTAGGGACCCTGAGCAAGTCCTTCACTCACAGAAGTTTGCGCTTCGACATGAAACTCCAAGTCAGTGTCCTCTCTGTAGTCATGAGCACCACTGAGTAGAGATCTTTTCATACATACAACAAAGGCTGGATCAGAAAGAAGGGTTGAAAATACAAACACTTCAGTCGTGACAAGCAATGAGAAAAATATGTAGATATCTGCTGCACAGAGATGAAAATTTCAAATGTAAACATCTGCGCAGATCTTTACAAAGTTTCTCCACAAAATGTTTTAATTAAAGTTGTTTTTCAGACAGACGATCATAAATTTACGAGTGCAGAACAATAAACATGACTAAAGAAAAGACAGATTGTCTCATCTTATCCATCTAATATAACTTCCACGTGATTGAAAATAATATATGGTAACAAATGCTGCAACTATAAATCACTCGTCAATGACCATAATATGCATACATATCATAGCAGATAATGGCCTCCCTCCTGAGCTGCACCTGCTCCCTAGGTCACACTTTGACATATTCTATAAGCACTTGCAAGCGATGCTCTTTGGCCATGCTGGAGTAGTTTCAATGAAGCAGTGCTATATAAATACTGAAATGAATGAATGAATAAATGTTTGGAGTGTGAAGAGAGAGACAGAGACACACAGAAACAGTAAGACACACAGACAGAGAGAAATAGTCAGACACGCAGACAGAGAGAGACAGACAGACAGATAGAGAGACAGAGACAAAGAGAGAGCAACAGACAGAAACAGTTAGACATACAGACAGACAGAGAGAGAGAGACAGACACGCAGAGAGAGACAGACAGACAGACAGACCGATAGAGAAACAGAGACAAAGAGAGAGAGAGCAACAGACAGAGAAAAACAGTCAGACAGACAGATAGACAGAGAGAAATAGTCAGACACACAGACAGACAGAGAGAGATAGACAGACATACAAACAGATAGAGAGATAGAGACAAAGAGAGAGAGAGCAACAGACAGAAATAGTCAGACACACACTGACAGAGACAGGGAGAGAGAGAGCAACAGAGAGAAATAGTCAGACAGACAGAGAGAGAAATAGTCAGACACACACAGACAGAGACAGACAGAGAGACAGACAGAGAGACAGACAGAGAGACAGACAGAGAGACAGACACAGAGAGACAGAGAGAAAGACAGAGAGAAAGACAGAGAGACAGACAGAGAGACAGACAGAGAGACAGACAGAGAGACAGACACAGAGAGACAGAGAGAAAGACAGAGAGACAGACACAGAGAGACAGACAGAGAGACAGACAGAGAGACAGACACAGAGAGACAGACAGAGAGACAGACAGAGAGACAGACAGAGAGACAGACACAGAGAGACAGAGAGAAAGACAGAGAGACAGACAGAGAGACAGACACAGAGAGACAGACAGAGAGACAGACACAGAGACAGACAAAGAGAGACAGAGAGACAGACAGAGAGACAGACACAGAGAGACAGACAGAGAGACAGACACAGAGAGACAGAGAGAAAGACAGAGAGACAGACAGAGAGACAGACAGAGAGACAGACACAGAGAGACAGAGAGAAAGACAGAGAGACAGACACAGAGAGACAGACAGAGAGACAGACAGAGAGACAGACACAGAGAGACAGACAGAGAGACAGACAGAGAGACAGACAGAGAGACAGACACAGAGAGACAGAGAGAAAGACAGAGAGACAGACAGAGAGACAGACACAGAGAGACAGACAGAGAGACAGACACAGAGACAGACACAGAGAGACAGAGAGAAAGACAGAGAGACAGACAGAGAGAAAGACAGAGAGACAGACACAGAGAGAAAGACAGAGAGACAGACAGAGAGAAAGACAGAGAGACAGACACAGAGAGAGAAAGACACAGAGAGAAAGACAGAGAGACAGACAGAGAGACACAGAGAGAAAGACACAGAGAGAAAGACAGAGAGACAGACAGACAGAGACAGAGAGACCTGCTTGGTTGCGAATAGCAAATCCCGTCATGACGTAGATTCCCGATCCAACCATTGCTCCGACTCCGATGACGATGAGATCACCGAGTCCGAGACATCGATGTAAACTCGACTCAGACGTAACAGAGTCGGCCGACTTTGTTCGCCACAGTTTCATGAAGTACGTGCAAAGCATGGAATTCATCGCGACTTGTCGTTTAACGAACCCTTCGTATCAGAATTGATGAGAGTCGAGAATCGAATTCATGGCCGTTGCTAAACGAATCCAAAGAAAATCAACTCCTGCAGTAATTCAGCGCTCAGTCTCGTTCCAATCCAAAACCTGGAACATTTTCAAGAATTAAATTTATTAAAAGCAACTCGTAGCTAGTTATCCGCCAAACAACAAGGACATCGATTCAGGATTTTTCTTCTTTCCCTTCACATCCGCAATGGCAAATTACTTAAAATCCGATGACAATTACCTTTTTATTATTTTTTAACTACAAAGAAGTGATTTGAACTACAACTGCACAAATCATCTATTTAGAACTGTGTAGAACTTCATGCTAAAAAAGTCCGGCAAGCAGGGCTGTTTTTAAGGAATTTTTTGAACTGCACAACCCCTTCTTTCCTTTCCCATCCTCCACAGTAAATTACTCCCAATCGGATGACAATGACCTTTTTGGCTAGTTTTAACTGCACAGAACTTGTGACAGAAGGCTTCAACAGCTGCACAAATCCATTTAGAACTGCACATTTTGTGTACAACTGCACGTTAAAAAAAGCCCTGTAAGGATTCAAAGTTTAACGAAATAGATCATTTCTCTGCAAAGTTTGAGTCATTATTAAATCGCAAGCGTAAACACAAAATTTCTAGAAAACAACATGAAAGCTACCGTACGTACCGTTCTTCAGCTTAATCAGATGCAGACAGAGACAAAGAGAGACTGTGTCATGTCAGACTGCTTCCAAGAGATTAATAAGTTCGGTTGTGAGCAAGAGCATATATAGAGAAAGTAGGGGAGTGGCTAAGGCAGTTTTCCTTTAGCGCTTACGCTTTACTCATACGACAAGTCACAGTCACACTGCGATGTTAATCTGCACATGGTTGTTAGAAAATTAAAACAGATGCCGTTAAATTATGTAACAAATTGAATTAGTCAGACCGTCGGCATAAGTCACACTGACGATGCGATGCCAATCTGCACACGTTCTGTTGTGTACTATAAATTCATTGGCATAAGCATTATTTGTCATCAGCTTAAAAATTCTCTGTACCCAGATTTCGCCACTGATTTAAACCATCTAAAACTGCTGTTTAATTCACTGCGATTAACATAAAATATTTAACCATCCTCAAAAAATTAAAACAGATGCCGTTAAATGTAATAAATTGAATTAGTAAGACGGTCACCATTTAAACCGGGCGCCAAGCGATTTGTACCGAGCGCCTCTGAGTAGCCCAGTTGAAGAGGCGCTATATAAATGCATCTAATGAATGAATGAATGAATGTGACAATCTGTCGAGGAATTAATGTAAGTTTACATTAGAGTCTCATCTTAAAAACATGCGTGTTCAGCATTCTCAGCAATACTTACCGACCGGTCGACGCAAAAATCGCCATTTACAAGCGTCATTGGAGCGTAAATTTGGTTAAATATTGCATAGAATTGTCCATAATTAATAATATTAATAAAATAAAATTATTATAACTCACATGCGCCACGTATCCGAGTGTTGTTATCTTTTTCTACAAATCACAAACATAAATCTGGATTCGTTGGCAGAGACGTCAAGGCCACAGCTGGAAACCACCTTTGCACCTTGCTACCCTCTCACAAGGTTGCCAGAAGTTTCACCATGACGAGAATTTATTTTATTTGGGGGCAAAAAGCGACTTTTATTCAATTGTGTAAACAACGTCGGCCTCGTAAAATCTCCGGCGCCGCCTCTGCACGAAGACCAATGGAAGCTGGGATCGATCGACATCTGCTCCGGGTATGGAGCAGAACGGGGCAAAAATCCGAAATAATTCTACCGAGCCACGTTTTGTTCGATTAATGCGCCACTCTACTACTAATGTGCTACTCTGTTGTTTATTGCCACTAAAACTATGTAAATTATTATATTACTAGCTGTACCCGGCCACGCGTTGCTGTGGCTGAAAAGACTGTCCAACCCTCCCTTCCTACGTCCCCTCCCCTTTCTCCTTCCTCCTTCCCCTCCCTTTCCCGGGGGGGGCCCGGTAGAGTAGTGGTTAACACGCTGGCCAAGAGTGCGAGAGGTAGTGAGTTCGAGCCCCCGTTGGGCGGATTTGCTTTGTAGGCTGCCATTGGCGCCGTGTAATTACAAAGCTGTCTTTTCAGTTGGTAGTTAAGTTTAATTAAGATTACTGCATAACTTGTAAATGTAAAGCGCAGTGCGTCTTGCAGGCGTTTAATTAAAGAAAAAATATTATTTTATTATTTTTTTTTATTCCCCCTCCCCTTCCTCCCCTCGCCTTCCTCCCCTCGCCTTCCTCCCCCTTCCTCCCCTCCCGTCCCCTGTAGCCACTGTAGAAAGACGCGCGGAAAACGGCCGCAAATGGACGATTTTGCCAAAACCGACAGTTACATATAAATTTGCGCTAGGCCTATAGCAGACCGTCGGCTACACGTTTTGAAACGCACCCAAAGAATGCTTACGTTTGAAACGCGCCCGAAGAATGCGTGAAGGTTCAAACTCGAAATGGCTGGACTCCATCGACGTCTATCGAATGGGATTAAAAGTTGTGTTTTTGGTCGTAAAGTTTGCGCTTTTTCCTAAAAGGCGTTACACAAACACGCTCAGGTTCGAATGGAACGTTTTGGTAAAATTTTGAAAACAATCGGTCAAGTGCTTTCCGAGATCCTTCATGGCGAACTATAACGTTTTACATTTTTATTTATATAGATTATATTCGTTTTAATGGCAACAAAAACTGATAGACACAAATAAA
Organism: Lumbricus terrestris; assembly: GCA_949752735.1. Lineage (NCBI taxonomy): Eukaryota > Metazoa > Annelida > Clitellata > Crassiclitellata > Lumbricidae > Lumbricus > Lumbricus terrestris. The sequence goes on from OX457049.1 coordinate 573,079, forward strand.
ATTATATTATATTTCAGGCGGTCTGCTCAGTAAGAATAGTTAAGATTTGTGTATTCTGTGATCTTCGTTCGTGTGTATTGTTAAAACTGCATAAGTGTACATTGTAACCGGTTGCGGTGTGTCAACCGCATTGTTAATAAAGAGAATGTTGTATATAAAGGATGAGCGTTTGTAGTGTGTGTATAAAGATTGCTTACTTATTTTACTGACTATCCTACCCACTAAAGTGTAATTACAAAGCTGTCTGTTCAGTTGGTAGTTAAGTTTAATTAAGATTACTGCATAACCTGTAAATGTAAAGCGCAGTGCGTCTTGCAAGCGTTTAATTAAAGAAAAGATATTATTTTTAAAAAAAACTTAATTAACCCGCTTGTGTTCTAGGTCTGGACTGCAGGAAACTCCGAGCATAATTGGATAACAAATAAAGCGGGTGTTTGGTAAATAGTTCGAACCAAAGATGTTCGAACAGGTTTGTTTGTTCAAAATGCATCTTCGTCGGACCAAAAATCACTTCTTCGATTAACCTGAAGGAAATAAAATTGATACGAACGCAAACATTATGAATTATCATTATGGTGCATTTTCTCTTAGGTGAATTAGAGAATAATCCGAGAATTGTCCAGGAGGACAAAGACTTATCATAAAATGGGTCAAAGTTCAAACGCAGTAGCTCTCTTTAGAAGGCAGTCCCAGACGGGTTGTAACTAGAGCACAGTTGCATGGGCGGAGTTTATCAGGGGCTGGGGGCGCTAAGCCCCCAAAGAAGACCCAGATTCATTTTTTACCGTGTAAATGGTATCTTTTTCGGGCTTAGCCCCCCCAGAAGGTTTTAGCCCCTCCAAGAACGAAATCCAAACTCCGCCCATGCACAGCTGCAAGTCATGCACGTAATCCGCACAGATGGCCATGTTTTATGTCCCAGTAGGTTCTGACAACCTTGTGGCAGGGCAACGACAAGGGCAAAGGCTTTTTTTAACCAGGACATTTGGCGTACTGTAGTTCTGCTTACTGGCTCTAAGAAATGGTAGTCTGTGCCTTTTGTAAAATATTTGGGTACTTATGGGTTAATTCACCTGATTTATTATTTTTTTCTATAATGACTCGGTAGACTATGCTGCAGCGTTGTTCTCTTTAATAAATACAACTTCTAGTTTGCCAAGAATCCTTTTCATCGATCCAGCTTCTCTTTAGGCAAGAATTTGTTCGATAAATCCCGCTTCTATTTCGTCAGCAAATATTTTTCATCCATTTTTCATTGAAAATTATTGTTCATCAATCCAGCTTCAATTTCAGCAGAATGACTGCACTAACCCTAAAACTAACCCTAACCGACCCTCACGACGCCTAACCTGAGCCCTAACCGACCCTCACGCGCTAAATCCCGCTTATATATTGGGGGGAAATATTTTACCCGGCAAAAGAAATAAATCAGGTGAATTAACCCATAAGTACCGATATTTGTAGTAATTAATTAGTAACATACCAATGTCAGGTCCGAAAGATCAGTTTGTTAATTGAGATATATAGACTACAGTTACTGTAGTCTTATCATAATTATCGTAATCTCAAAATGTCTAGAACGCCACTCGAAAGCCAAGCGCAGGGCACCAGCTTATTCACGAGCGCTGTCAAGTCAGAAGGTTGTCCAAAAGAGTAGTCTTAAAAGATATTTACTAGAGGATAGCACAGTAAGCCTAATATCGTCGAAAGCAAACGTATAAACTTAACACACCTAACCCATGCGAAGGAGCATTGTTCCACCACTTGCCTCTGCTTATTAAATAAATGAAAAAGAATACCGCTTGGTTACAACCTGTTGATCACACTGTAACCACAATATGACTACCCCAGACCGGGATAGAATAGAATGCTGCAACCTTGACCCGTTTTGTGTCTGCATTGCATCTTCACATATCTATTTTTAACGTGCAGTTGTGCACAAAATGTGCAGTTCTAAATGGATTTGTGCTGTTGTATACGCACTCCTGTACAGTTGAAACTTAGTCCTCCGATTGGAAGTAATTTACCATGGAAGATTGGAAAGGAAATAAGGAGTTGTGCAGTTCTAAAAACTCCTTAAAAACAGCTCTGCACATATCTGCTGTCATTTAGACCTGTCTAATCTGCATCATTTGTTTTCTTTTTCTTAAGGAGTTAAACATTTCTCCAGTGGAAACGAGGTCGCTTTCCGAGGGAGGTCAGAGGGTAAAGTTCACTCTGACGCGACTAGGAACCATCGAAGACTATTTTCACGGTTCATCCGTGAGCCACGAGTTCCACAAGGCTGCGACACAGCTGACAGACGCCCTGACAATCCTCAAGGACACCGGAGCCACTCCGATCCTCGCCGACGGAAAAATATCTGGAAACGGATCGGTGCGAATCAGTGCAACCGGCGGCGATCGGGAATACGACCTTCTCGTCAGCAAATCTGGAAAGACGTTTGGGGAAAAGATCGACCCGGAGAAGGACACGTGCATTGTGACCCACTTTGATCCGGAAACGTGGTCGGCGGAATACTACTCCAGTTCCGAATCGGTTCTTCCAACGTCCGATACTCCGTTGCACTACTCCATCCTCCACGCCAGCCACGAGTTCCTCTGGTCAGAGGTTCCAATGGCGACCTTGCACGGTCACTCGTTGGATTCCCTGGAAGATGCCGAGCTCCTCCAGCTGCCGTGTTCCAAGGAGGAGACGATGTTTTCCACCCCCGATGACCTCCATGCCCTTCTGGATCTGGCCGGTCGCAATCCCTATCCGCAGAACAAGATCTTCATCCGCAGAAAACACGGTTTCTTCATTCTGGGAAAAGATATTCCGGACGCTTTAAAGACGTTTCGAAAGGTTGTGGAGCCTTATTTAAAAGCGACGAAGGCCTCTTGATTGAAATGCAATTTGAATTAAAAAATGAACGCTTAAATTGTTCGCTTGAACCATTTGACAACTGAAAATATTTCCTCACAAGTGTTCACGACAGCAGATCAAAGAATAAAGATGCTTCCCAGCAACATTTATCGCACACGCTTCTAATGCATGAGAAGGAATCAAATGATAGAATTAATAAATAAATTAATTAATTAATTAATGGATGAGTGAGCGAATGAATGAGTGAATGAATGAACAAACGAATGAATGAAGAAGTGAATGAATGAGCGAATGAATGAGTGAATGAATGAACAAACGAATGAATGAGTGAATAAATGAGTGAATGAATGAACAAACGAATGAATGAGTGAATAAATGAGTGAATGAATGAACAAACGAATGAACGAATGAATGAAGAAGTGAATGAATGAGCGAATGAATGAGTGAATGAATGAATGATTGATTAGGAAATCAAAACTGAATGAAGTGGGGAACCAATAAACTACGAAAACATTTAAAACCAGCAATTTCAAAATTTGAAGAATTCATGATTCTCATTTCATTTTGTTGTAGCAAAAACAGTGCAAGACTCGATTTAACAACAGACCAAAATCAATGGCAAATAAATTTCCGCTTCACATGATGAATATACAGCGTAGAACTAAAGTCATCCACATCTATGCGTCAAATAATAAAATAGACTAATTTTCAACAGATCTATTACATGATTGTTCAAGAATGAAATGCTAGTAATATATGCGAATAATAAAACTGACTGAAAACCCAAGGACTCCACATCTGTTGCAATAGCGTACATCAAACAGCGTGAACTCTTACAATGTTCAGCAATCACATCCGCAACGCAAGTTCCAAAGAATCAACGCAGTCACTAGTGGAATATGTCGAATGCAGTGTCACGTGTGTAACAAGGGCCGTCCATAAATGACGTCAAGCAAATTTGGATGATTTTTTGACCGCCCCTCTGCCTTGTCACGCGTCAACACAAAAGTCACATGATATCTAGTATTGAACTGTCAGTCTGTCGCACAACGTCACAAATGTGTGACCCCCTAGGTGCGTGACGTCATTTATGGACGTTCCCCAGAATAGCATCGTAACATACACATAGTAAGACTGGAGTTGCCATCATAACTCGCCAAATAACATCAAACAAATCCGCAACGATACGTAAAGAACGACAAAACGGGGTCCACGCAAATCTCAACGACACAGATCGCAAAAGCAATATTGGATATTTATTTCTTTAGTGTTAGTCATGAACAGCAGAATCGTGATTTTGCAGCATAACCAACGAGGAATATAAACAAATAGGTGAAAGTTGATAATGATTGGATGATAAGGAAGCAAGTGGCATGGGAACCATTGGATAGTAAGAAGTCCAATGTCATGACCTCTATTCTATTTTGGGATTTATAAAGCACCTCTCAAAGTACAACCTAATCAGAGGCGCTCCCACTGCGAAGAACTCCTGTAAAGTGAAAAGTCTTAAGACAACAGGCAGAAAAGTAAAGCCTCCAGATAAAATCTGAGCACGAATAATAGTAGTCATGACCTATATTGACACAGACTGGACACTTAAAAAATGACACTACACAATTTAAGCTGTTGAACGAATTTGAGATTTCCAAGCACTGGGACATCTGAGTAAACATCGTGGACAACAGAGATACAAATATAAACAGGAAATGAAATTTCAACAAAAAGACGAATTTCGCTGTTACTGTTACGACAATTAGCACAAAATATACAAATTTGTCATTAATCAGCTGTAATATAAAGACGATGTAAACCGAAATATCAGAGCTCTCTGCTTTGTGGCACTATCAGACGTATGTGTAGCAGATACTTTTGTGAGAAACTTTAAATGTGCTGGCAGTGAGTAAGTAAGTAAGCCAGTCGCCAGAAATGAATACATGCCCCATGGGGTGGGGGGAGGGCAAAACTCAAACGTCGCAGGTAAATTTGTTGTAAGAGCTTAAAATTGTGATGCCATAAATTATGAATGTGGGTATTTTTCACAAAGGTTTCTAAATGCAATTTCTCATTTTGTATATCATTAGTAACATTAGTGCCTTGATGCATAGAAAGTTGTTAAAAAGTGAAAAGCAGCAGCTAAAATGAGGTCTCAATTTTCCAGGGTGGGAGGGGGGGCAAATACCCCTCTTTCCTCTATGTGTGGGCGCCTACGTCCATTCAAGCTATGTATGCAAATCTATTCATTATATATGCAAACCTATTCATGCTACACATACATGTATAATTGTATCTGCAAATCCATTTCTGCCACTTTAAGATGTAATGATCCACACATAAAGCAAAATAATGTGCAAATCCATTCATATTATATGCAAATCCATTCATATTATATGCAAATCCATTCATATTATATGCAAATCCATTCATGCTATATGCAAATCCATTCATGCTATGTATGTAAATCTATTCATGCCATTTTAAGATGTAATGCTCTCTATATAATTATATAAAGCATTTTTTAAACGACCCTCCTGTTAGCCATAAGAGCCATCATCGTAATATTTACAAGCAACAGAATTTACAATGCGAATATGAACGGAATTTTCGAAGCTTTGGCTTAATTTATGTTAATTTATGTTAATTTATGTGGAGCCGCTAGATTCCGAGCGGATGTTGTTGTATGAGTCCACCGTTTCCTACGACATCTTTCGAGATTTGACTGAGATGTTCAAAGCGCTTCAGCTGTTGATTGTCTCCACTCAGCGCTCCAAGCAACAGTTTCACCTTCTCCGATCCCTAAAATAAGTAAAGTATAATCTTTGATATAACCAGCCGCCAAACAGCACAACTCTCGTGAACAAGGATGACATATGAAACTCGCATTAAATTAAAAAAACTAACAATACTAAACAAACTAATCAATATGTAAACGACATTCTAAACAAACTAATCAATATGTAAACAACATTGTAAACAAACTAATCAATATGTAAACGACATTGTAAACAAACTAATCAATATGTAAACGACATTCTAACAAACCTTTTAAATAATAATAATAAATAATAATAATAATAATTGAGAACTAGGTGCCATTTCAGCCACTTTATTCTGTTAATGAAAAAATAATAATAATATTAACCCTTTTTAATAATAATAAATAATAATAATAATAATTGAGAACTAGGTGCCATTTCAGCCACTTTATTCTGTTAATGAAAAAATAATAATAATATTAACCCTTTTTAATAATAATAAATAATAATAATAATAATTGAGAACTAGGTGCCATTTCAGCCACTTTATTCTGTTAATGAAAAAATAATAATAATATTAACCCTTTTTAATAATAATAAATAATAATAATAATAATTGAGAACTAGGTGCCATTTCAGCCTCTTTATTCTGTTAATAAAAAAATACAAATAAGTAAAAAATGCAAATAAAAATAAATAAAAATAATATTGACCTCTGCGCAGACAACGTTAACGATCATCGTTTCGTGTTTTGCGGAAGCGTGGTTCTGGGTCAAAGAGTGCGTTGCCCTTGACAACACGACTGCCATCGAATAGATCTCGATGGCTGCGTTCGACAAACGGTTCAGAAGAAACTGTTCCTCTACAAACATCGCAATTATCGTAATAAATCTTAAGCACACAAATCAAAATTAGATAACGTGGTTGCGAGCACCTCTATATCCGTCTATGCAAAAATTTTATCTAGCGAGCGCCATTTAAAGATAACCATTCAGAGGCACTCCCGGCTCAGACGCGGCCACAGACGAAAGTCTTGAGAAGTTTATGAAAAGAGTTAAACAAGTTCCTGTGGAATGGAATGCAAGCAATAGGGGGAAGGCTATTCCAATCGAGAAAGCCATTTTCTGTCTGATGATGGCTACGTGTGCATGCATGTAGGTCTCTGAAAGAGGCACTATGTATATATATATATATATTCTTATGCTGATTGAATGGAGTTAAATCCACCACTGGTTGCACTCTGCCAATGCCAGTCCCAAGCCTGAATAAAGGAGGAGGGCGACACTAATCATCTTTGATATGGCAGTGTCGTTAAACATGTAACAAACTGAATGGAGTTGAATTAATTAAATTTCTTAATGAATTTTGATGCAAGAAAGTAAGTAAGTAGCATATTAATAATGCAAATCAAACACATTTCACAAGTAAGTAAGTAGCATATCAATAATGCAAATCAAACACATTTCACAAAGCAACATTCAATCATTAATTCTGAAAAAGAAATCACAAATCGCATGCAAGAGAAGTCAATTCTCAGCGACATCCACCATATCATCGCTTTTTACATCCATTTGAAAAATTTCTTCTCCACAAAGACTACGACGGAAGAAGCGCCTCAGAGTAACTGAGCCAAATGGAAAAGGAGCTACATCAATGTCATAGATGAGATGGACGATTTCCTGCATGCTTACCTACAACATTTTTCCCGAATTTCACGAGAAGTCCTTCAACCGCAACGCCAAAACTTTCAACGCTTGAAGCTACCTGACAATTATAAGAATCAGAGAAAAACAGGGTTAATAAATCTCTTCATTCAGAGAAAGAAAAAACATCAGAAAAAAACCGGGACAAGCTCACAGTGCTTTTTGCTGTGCTACAGCCGTGAGCGCTTCTGAGTAGTTCCCTTGAAGAAGTGCTATATAAATTCTTAAATGAATGTCTGAATGGAACGAATATCAAACACCTTGTGGCATTCTATTATCTATTAAAATCAATGTACTTCTATTTTTTCTTTTCATTCTGACCTGATTTGCTGCATCTGTGAGGTCTGGATGAACGTATTCTGCCAATGACTCGGCCGTTGACATTCCAACCAACCTACAACACAAACTCCAGATCATAATAATACTCCACCAATCATGATTCTAATCCTATCGAATTCATAATCCTATCTTAATCACAATCCTATCGTAATCATAATATGATCTTGCTCGTAAACATATTCCACAATAGTCATAATCACAGCCCTATCGTAATCATAATCCTATCTTAATCACAATTCTATCATAATCCTACCGCAATCATGCTCGTAAACATAATCCCATTGTAATCATAATCAGAATCCTATCGTAATAAAAATCTTATCATAATGAAAATCCTATCATAATGAAAATCTTATCATAATCGCTGCCCTATCACAATCATAATCCTTGCATATTTCTTCTATCTAGTTCATGCAGTGCTCTACTTCAAACACCACAGTCAAAGTAGCGAAATGAGTTGCTGCCATTGTATCGAGCAGCTTCTAATCTACTTCTGAGCGATAATCAAATCAGATCATAATCAACATCCTATCTTAATCATAATCAGAGCAACGACTTCAAACCTCATCGCTCGTTTCGATCCTTCGCCAACGATTAATCCGAGATTTGCTGTTGGATTCTTGAACGCCTTCTGCAGTTCCTTCAAGTGACCTCCAGCGTACTGAGAGAGAAAAAAGAGAACGGTCATGAAAAATGCTCAAAGTACATTGTTGGCGGACAGATCAAACGGATAGAATGGTATTTTTTTCTTGGGAATTCGAGACTAATGGCTAAAAAAGGTCATCAGATTTTTGGCGAACAAGATGAAACTGTTTCCCTGTCCCAAGAAAAACTCTGTTAATGCAATACACTCACAAAAACAAGAGATTCTTTGTGTAATTTTACATCTCGAGATGATCACTTTGAAACGGCTAAATGTAAAGTGCATTGCTGGATAAAAATAAGTCCAATTAAATTTAACACAGCACTTGACTGACCTCCATAGCAACATAATCAAAATGTACATTAACACTTTGAGTTGGGAAATCTGTCAAGAGTCGGTCAGATGACAAGTCTAAGGAGTTGAAGGGTTTTAACAAGGTTAGCAGATTTCTTTAACAAATTCATCCTTCATTGAGTTTAACCCTCTAATCGCAAGCATGACTGAGAAGTAAAATCAGCTGATGATCAGTATCCATAGGCGTACGAGGCGGGGGTCCAGAGGGGCGAATGCCTCCCCAAATTTTGGGCAAAACTGTTTTTCGGGCAAGTAGACCTGGAAAATGACTAAAAAAAGTTGTCAACTTTTCGAGCAATTTCGGACAAGTCAGTTTCTCCGGGCAAGCAGACCCGGAAATAACAAAAAAAAGGTTGTCAACTTTTTTCTGGGAAAAAGTTGCATTTTCAACGAGATTTCAGGATTTATTTTTCGGCCAGAAGTTAAATCTTTGCCCCCCCACTGCTGAAATCTCCCCTACGCCTATGTCAGTAACAAGGCCTTTAAAAAAGGCTATAGAATTTGTCTAAGGGTTTAGAGACATCAGGTAGTGGTTGAGGCTTTTCTCGTTACCTGGATGCCAGTGAGTGCAACAAAAAGACGCAGAATGTCGTTCGTTCCTTCGAAGATCCGAAATATCCGAAGATCTCGCAAAACTCGTTCGATTCCAGACGACTGAAAACAGAAGAAGAGAAAACAAAATGAAAAATAAAACGGAAAACAAAGCTCAACGACGTCGATGAATGGACACAAAACAGAAATTTTTTGCGTTAATCGTCTAAAATGCTTGAAAACCGTTTTGTTCAAACTTGGTGTTGATGTCGTTACGCCAGTACCATCACTAAGAAGTCGTTTTTGAATAGGAGCCACAGAAATTATTATGATTATCATTATTATTATGATCATTAAGAAGTCGTTTTAAATTTTTATTACAGTTTTTTTATTTTATCACCCGAGGTATATATGAACCCTGTTTTTAAAAGCTATCCTAATATTAACATTCTATTATTATTATTATTTTTATTATTAGTCCTATTATTAAATATTATTATTAAATATTATTATTATTACAATGATCATTATTATTACAATTGAGCAAGTGATAGAACGGGGGGATATGCCATCATCTACAAAGACATCCCATTCTTTTGTCGTTCATTCACTCACATCATCCAACGAACGTGAAAGACACAAACGAAGAAAAGAGACAAACCTTCATGTAACCGATTCCAGCCAAGATCTGAATTGCTTCGTCCGTTACAAACCAAGCAGACTCCTACAAACACAAACCAGGCAGACTCATACAAACACAAACCAAGCAGACTCCTACAAACACAAACCAAGCACACTCCTACAAACACAAATCAGGCAGACTCCTACAAACACAAACCAAGCAGACTCCTACAAACACAAACCAAGCACACTCCTACAAACACAAACCAAGCACACTCCTACAAACACAAACCAAGAAGACTCCTACAAACACAAACCAAGCACACTCCTACAAACACAAACCAAGCACACTCCTACAAACACAAACCAAGCACACTCCTACAAACACAAACCAAGCACACTCCTACAAACATCAAGCAGCACTGGCTTTTGGCATAGGTGATATAAAGCGGAATTTTCAAGGAGCGCAAAATTCCGGAAAACCAGTGAAAAATCTGAGAAGAATATTGCAACAGTAAACATCATTTAATAGCAGCTTCTATCAATGAAAACAATTCAAAGGATGTTCTAAGGAGAGCGCAAAAGAAAGTTTTTCCTCTCTTACCGATCCAACAATTTTGCTGATAGCGGCTTCCAGCTGATATTCCTTGATTCCTCTGTCCATGTTTCCAGAAACCATGTAGGCCATTGACTGCAATTCAACCACAACGCCTTACAACAAGAGCAACAACGATACACAACAAATGCAACAGACAACGATATTAACAACACATCAGAAAACAACAACCAGGCCACATTAAACATTCTACCACAGCCTTTTTGCAAGTGAGACTCCTATGCAGCTGGCAATTTAAGTTCATTAAATATCATCATTATTATTAACATCATTTTTATTATAATTGATATTAATATTATCATCAATATTATTATCATTATTTATTTTATTTATTTCTCCATTTCTATAGTATTAATATTGCCATGATCATTATTATTATCATTAATATCACCATTATCATTATTATTATCATTATCCTCACCATTATCATTATTATCAATAATATCACCATTAATATCACCATTATCATTGTTATTATCATTAATATCACCATTATCATTATTATTATCATTAATATCACCATTAGCATTATTATCATCATTAATATCACCATTATCATTATCATTCATACTACTATTACTACTATTGTTACTATCATCCTTCAACTATCCCTTAAAAATCGCCCCTCAGTGTATCTATCCAAATCTTCTACACAAATAATGAAATAAATAATGAAATAAATAATGAAATAAATAATGAAATAAATAATGAAATAAATAATGAAATAAATAATGAAATAAATAATGAAATAAATAATGAAATAAATAATGAAATAAATAATGAAATAAATAATGAAATAAATAATGAAATAAATAATGAAATAAATAATGAAATAAATAATGAAGATGAGCATCAGCATCAGAGACCTCCGTGACGTAATGAGCGATTGTCATGCGAGCGATCTTCTCCTGTATCGATCCGAACGAGTCGATCCTTCGTCCGAACTGGATCCTGGAAGAGGCGTGCTCCACGGCTTGGTGGATGGACGCGCGCATTGTTCCAGCGAGAGCCGCAGCCATTCCAAAGCGACCGTTGTTCAGGATGTTCATCGCGACCTTGAAGCCACCTCCGACCTCTGAAGAAAGATGGACAAACAATAGTTACAACGTGAGTTACAGTATTTACATAGATTATTGAAGTTACACACAGGGGCGGATCCAGGGGGGAGGCCAATCCGGCCATGGCCCCCCATAAAAAAGTGCATGGGACGTGGCCCTCATTTGGTTTCAACAAGCCATTAATGAAGGATAGTAGTGAGGCCATTACTACGACCAGGTGACTGATGACTAAAAAAAGCTCATCAGATTTTTTGGCAACCAAGACGAAATAATTTTTTCCCCGTCACAACCCACCTTGTCACCTTGTGCTGTCAGCTCGTAGAGCTCTAGCGATTTTCCTGACACACATTCTCCATTGTTCTCTGTTCGCAGACAAGTCCCTCAGTTCTTCCAAATTCATGCCAGTTATGTCGTGTATCTCGTCCATCCATTTCGTCCTTGGTCTGCCGAGTCTTCTCCTTCCCTCACCGCAAGCCAGCATCATTTCCTTCTCCAAACCATCAGATCGCAACCCAAGACCCAAAATTTTTGCCCTCCCCTTTCGAAAATTTCTGTATCCGCCCTTGGTTACACATATTACAGCAATTACATGAATTACGACAGATACATGAACTACAGCAGCTATATGAATTGCAGCAATTACATGAACTACAGCAGTTACTTTTAAGTTACAGCAGTAATGTGAATTGCAGTGGTCACGTGATTTATGGTCTCGTGTTTATATTCGATGTCTGAAGTGAGTTAATCCGAATGCAAATGGTTCCAGTTGATAGATACCAAAAGTTTAATCTTAGCTAAAAGTCTTTTGAAGAAGTCCAATCAAAACTCTGATAATAACCCAGAATACATTTGGCAAACAACAGCTGAAGAAATGTGTTTTCGGTTAAGATTCAAATGATATCACGAAATACCCAGCATTGAAATTCTAACGCCTTCCACCAGCAAACGAACACTCAGAAAATCGTTCAAGCATGAAGTCAAGCAAAAGCGTTAGAAGGACTCTTAAAAACTCTAAAAAAAACTCTAAAGCCTCAATTTCTCAAATTCAGAAGTTCATTAAATCTATTTGCATCTACTCAGAACATTTAAATTTTCTGAGAACGTCAATAAATCCATTTTTCGGACTTCCAGCCAACAGACGAACCTCCAAGGAGATTTTCCTTTGGAACTTTAACTTCATCGAAGTGAACCTCTGCTGTATTCGATGCTTTTATTCCCATCTTCTTCTCTGGAGGACCACTGGAAAGCAATTTCAAAACATACACCAACATAATGTCAAACGAATGTCAAACTAAAACTTTTCTCAGATGGCTTCTCTGTAGATCCCTGAAACTCAAGTCCTTCACTCACATGATGACCCGCAGATAATCTTTCTGCAGGAAGAGGGGGCAAAACATTACATGGTCAAATGGTTATGGTGACAACTTTTAGCAAGAGCTTGAAACATATAAAGCAGAAAATTAAGAACATCAGTATTTTATATAAGTTCCTGAATGCAATTCCTCAGGCCCACTTTGTGTATCATTATCATTATTAGTGCAAAGAAATTCCTTTAAACCCAAAGAGTATTAGTTAAAAATATATCAATTTTCCAGGGAGGGGGGAAGTGTCTCTGTTGCTCCTATGTGCCATGTTGACTCACGTCTGCTCAGCTACATTGGCTGATCTTTGGTCAATAGGTAGTGGCGTTTGATAAATGGATAATAACAGCAATATTTGCAATAATAGTAATAATTAAACTAGAATGTTAATATATAACAATATAATTTTAATGTAAAAAGCAATCACTGAAACATAATAGCGGTAATACTTTAATTGTAAGCAGAATTTAATGCATGTCTATTTTACCATAATTTACGTATCATTTTAATCAGCATAGGCCCAATAAAACTGACAACATTAACAGATGACTTTGTTAAACATGGTCAGAATCAACGAGATGCATAACAACAACGTGTACCTCGTGACTCCACCAAATGATCGTTCGACTATGAAGGCCGTCACTTTGTCCTTTGTAACTCCCGTCTTTTCATCAGTAACTGGAACCTATTAAAAAAGACAAAGAAATTCCAATAATAATCAAATCAAACCAGAAGAGTGTTCGCACTCTGGCAGTGCCAGGCCAGTGGCGGATAAAGAAGGAGGAGCGCAAAACGCGAATGATCTTGCCACAATTAAACGGAAACAACGACGATCATAACAAGAACAAATCTAATCAGTTCAACATTGCTGCCAGTCAGAAGACAGTAGGGGAGAGGAAGAGAGACATCGAACTAACGTAACCTGAGCAAAGACGGTGAATACGTCTGCAATTCCTCCGTTGCTGATCCAGATCTTTCCACCCGTCAGAACGTAATGACTTCCATCATCTGAAGGAATCGCTCGCGTTCGAATCGACTAAAATCAAAAACAAATTCAATTAATTCCATTTTTTATAATATTAATAATAAATTTCAATATATTAAAAACATCTAAAGATTCTCACTACATACTTGTCCAGTCTAGTGAAACCCCTAAGATCCGCTTTTCCCTCTGATCAATTGTTTAATCCATGTCACCAATTTAAAAAGATGAAAGAGCGAGCGGGAAATGAAACCACATCCCATCAATCAATAAATCAATCAATCAATCAATCTGTTTATTTCAAGACGCAAAGTTCTTCAACCGACGATATTGTTCACGTTATTTACGAAGACATGCACAACGCAAAGATAAAAATGAAAATCTGTTTATTGGTCGTGCGTTTTGGAATCAGTTCTCTACATTTTGTCACATTCTTCGTTGTTAACTGGAACCTAAAGCACATTTTCCACAGTCTCAAAATCACTCTTTTATCACTCTGGGTATTTCGCAATGAGAGTGCCTCTGATTGGTCACTGTGAGAGTGCCTCTGATTGGTCACTGTGAGAGTGCCTCTGATTGGTCACTGTGAGAGTGCCTCTGATTGGTCACTGTGAGAGTGCCTCTGATTGGTCACTGTGACAGTGCCTCTGATTGGTGGTCACTGTGAGAGTGCCACTGATTGGTCACTGTGAGAGTGCCTCTGATTGGTCACTGTGAGAGTGCCTCTGATTGGTCACTGTGAGAGTGCCTCTGATTGGTCACTGTGAGAGTGCCTCTGATTGGCCACTCTGGGTATTTCGCTCTGATTGGTCACTGTGAAAGGCACTTTATAAATTCATAGAAACAATACAATACAACGTCAGCATAAGTGAAAATCACCTGAAATTGACTTCAACTTGATTTTAAATTAATCTGAATTTGCCTCAATTTGTACGAAGGCGTGACTTGATTTGCGTGACTCGATTTGCGTGACTCGATTTGCGTGACTCGATTTGCATGACTCGATTTGCGTGACTCGATTTGCGTGACTGACTCACGCTCGCATCTGATCCGCTGCTCGGCTCCGTCAAACAAAACGCGGCCAACTTCTCTCCGGAAGCGACCGATGGAAGATATCGTTGCTTCTGTTCGTCAGATCCGAAAAGTGAAATTCCTTTGAAACCAATCGACTGAAGACGGAAAGAAAGAATCGGATGAACAGAAAATTTAATCAACGAGAAAAAAAGAAAAAATTTCTAGAGAAATACACAAATAAATTAACTAAACATTGCAAACAATGATGATGATGATGATTATGATGACAACAATGATGATGATGATCAATCAATCAGAATTCATATAATGTCCCTTCAAGGCACTTACTCAGAGGCGCTCCCAACCGAGATCAAGTGGAAAAGTCCTCAACAGTTTGTGAAATTGAGAACAGTTTGGGAGGTGTTGCATAGTCAAGGGAAACCTGTTCCAGGTTGTTGGACCAACCACAGAGATGAAGATGATGATGATGATGAAGATGACGACGACAATGATGAAGATGACGACGACGATGATGATGACAACGACGATGATGATGATGACGATGATGATGACGACGACGACGACGATGATGAATAGAACAGGAATTAAACTGAATCAAAAGCCATCAACGAGCATCTTACTCACCTGATGAGCACCGAGCACAATTCCTAACCCGAGGTCGTGAGCTCCAACAACCTCGACAAGTCGAGCGTACTGCGTATTGTTCAGCCCCAATCCACCTGAAACAAAGAGCAGGAAAATAAGTGCACAATTGAAATCAGTCGCAACATCCAACAAAATGGAATCTCTTAAACTGGGGCTACATAAATAAAAACATAAATGCTCTGAAGAACACAAGGCTGAGCAATTTGAAAAAAGAAATTTAAACCGGCAATTTAACGTCCATGATAAATGCCATCCACATCTCTGTAACACGTTTTCATTTGTGATACATTCATTGAGATGGCGCTTTAGACGATAACAACAACGTAACAACAGCTCAAGATGCTGGAACTAATATCTAGACTGTTGTAGAAATAACAATAACAATGATACAAGACAATAACTGTGACAACAATGATGAGAATAATAGATACAGCCATCTCTCAGGTTCCTCAAAACAATAACTACTACACAAAAGTAATTTTAAACAAAATCCGATATTAGCTCAAAACTTAAATTAACACAAACAAATTCATTACGCAAAGATTGCAGCAGAATTTGTGGAAGCTAATGACAAATTACTCATTAAAACACTGAATATCTAACATTGATTTCCACCAAATCAATCAATGACTTTAAACGTATCCCTAATCCACCACCTCTCTCCCCAAATCCACCCTCCCCCTGCACTGACCGTATTTCTCAGGGACTTGCAATCCAAACGCTCCCATCTCTCGAAGACCTTTCATCGTCGCATCGTCAACTTTCTCGGCTGCGTCGTTCTTTTCGGCGTCGTTACATTCCTGAAAATTATTTACATAATAATTAAACAGATTATGTCAAGTCGTCATAACATTCCAGGAAGTTACTTTAGCAAACGTGAATTATCATCATCGACATGCATACAACAAATACGTCTCATCTGAAAAGTTTGAGACAAATCCGCACATTGCACCGAGTTACATGTAGAAACACATTATGTAGAAACAAATATATAACTATCACTCATTCATTCATTCATTCATTCTGAAAACTTATATAGAGCCCCTTCAAGAAGCCTACTCAGAGGCGCTCCCAGCCCAGCCACGGCTACCAATGTAAACAGAACTACTAAAGAATCTTCAACATTTTCCGCCAGCTTAACATCACAATGTAAAATAAGATCCAGTAGTTGGGATATAATTTATATCAACAGCTTCATAATACATTCAGGCAAATGTATGTGCTTATAAAATTAACACAATTGCATTAATTGACAAACTGCAAAAGCATTTTTCCACTTCTAATAATCCTTTTCCTGATCAACATCCGACGCTTGAAACATCATTCATGGATGGCTAACAACATCATGCATGGCTAACAACATCATGCATGGCTAACAACATCATGCATGGCTAACAACATCAAGCATGGCTAACAACATCATGCATGGCTAACAACATCAAGCATGGCTAACCTCCATAAAAGTTTCGGTTGGGCCGACGAGCGATGACAGAATACTTAGCTGCTCTTCGTTCAAAGCTACAAAAAAGATTTCTAGATTAGTCAACAGACCAAGAAAGAATCCCTACAGACACATCCATCCAGCCAGCCACAAAAACTGGAATTAAAACTTAAATGATAAATTCACACATTCAACTTAATTACAACCATAACTCTTACAATTATTATTTGCCATTGCATGGCTTTCAACACTGGTCACATAGAAGTTGGATCGCCGAAAAGAATTTCTACTTAAATGGAAGCGAGATCGATGAAAATCTTTGCTTATATTGGAGCTGGATTAAGGAAACAAATTCTTATTTAAATAGAAGTTGAATTTATAAAAACAATTATTCTGCTCAAAAAGAAGCTGAATTGATGAAGCGATTTCTTTCCTAAATGAAAATTGGATTGATTAAAAGGATTCACGCCAAAGTAGAAGTCGGATCTACGAAAATAATTATGCTGTGTCGGGTGAATAATTTAGAAAGCTAAAGCGATAAACGGCCAGTACTCACAGTTTTAGCAGGCAAGGACTCTAACTCGTCCAACTATCGCTTCTTAATCAGGACCTAAATTCAGCAAACTGTTATCTCCAGAAATAACTTCTAAAGCAGACTTTCAATGGAAAATTTTAAAAAATGTGAATCTCTCAGCCATAAGATGCGAGATAGACATCCTGGAAATGTTGACCTTGTCTAAACGGAAAAACTTCCTCATGTCGGATCTGTCCACGGAAGATATTCATGGCAAACGATGTCGTCTCCGGTCCTCCGGTCTTTGAAGAACTCCATCGTTTTCCGAAAACAGCGCCGGACCTTCAGTCAAACACAAAATCTTATCAGGAAAACTGTCGACACTTGTAAGCTCTATAGGCTCAACTTTCGTCAAGAACGCCGTTAACATACAACAAATAAAGCCTACATTTGCCTGACGCACAACACTAAATTATATAAGTCAGAATTGATCAACCAGTTCAAAAAAGAAATTATAAAACGGTTCTAAAACTAAGAAGAACCACCCCGAAAATTTTTCACGCAATTGTCTAAAGCTTAAAGGTACCCTGGAGGTACAAGAAAAGCGCCGGGTATCCTGTTCTGCTCAGGTGTTTAATGCAAACACAGGAAGTTTACTTAATGCAGATTAAGTCAAAGGCCAATAGCTAGGCCACCACAGGGTCAGATGATGAGCGTAATGTTTATTCGAGACCAACAACTCAATTAAGTCAAGGTAATCGCGCTTATCTCTGTCCAAAGAGCGAGCGAAATTAACACGATTAAACAGATAGCAAAGCAATTAACTCTACCGTTTGAAGAGACGAGAAAAATTTATCGTCCAATTCGACATTTTTAGACTTTTGAAAGCTCTTGATTCAACTCAAGTGCCCCGGAAACTAAGAATTGCTACGAGGTGTTCAAAAAATATTGATCCACTTCAGAGAGGTTGCCATAGCAGCAGCTGATAAAATACTGTTTTTAAAGACGATCATGATTTTTAATATTATTATATAATATTTCGTTTATTCAAGAAAATTAAGATGACAGACGGCAAATTAGGCCTATCGCATGAAGAAGGAAATTAAAGTTAACTAAACTGTTTCTGCCAAATTCTAGGCTGGGAAGAGTGGGAACCTATCCAAAGCCTATCATGTCTGGCTTCAAAGTTAATGAAAATAATACATATTTATAATTATGTTTTTATTTATAGTATAGATACTTTTAGATAATTTTGAAAAAATTTAGCAAAACAAAATATGCATAGTATTTTAACGCAATTTTGCGATTTTAAGATTTTACATTTTTTATTGATGCTTATTATTAGGAAATAAATTTTAATGATATAGATTTCCGGTGTCTGCAAATAAAAAATATAAGAATGTTCTTGGTTGACCAATCGCATTTTTAGCGAAGCAATAAAAATGATCAAGACAGCCAAATATTTTAATTCAAATTTAAATCTAAAAATTTATCATTGGGGACTTTATTTTGCTAACACATTCTATTAAATATTTTCCATGTATATTTTTGTAAAATACAAGTATTCATAGAATTGAATTCATTATACAATGACCGAACTGGCAATGAGGGTGCCAGTAGAAACGTCGCATTCTAAAATCTAGATGTTTATCAAGACCAAAGTTGCACTTGCAGAGTCGTCGCAAAAAGCCGATGAGTTGGGCTACTTTTCAATGCGCTCGCGACAAAACTTCGTCCTCGCGCTATCGGGCTACTTTCGAGTAATCATCTCGCAGTTCATACTTGACAGTTTTAATGCTCATAAATTGACCGCCTGAGGTAATAGATGTCGTATTTCGACCCCTTTCTGGTCACAATTTGTACATTTTGTCATTTAGTCGCTCGCGACTTTAGGGCTACTTTTTGGCGTGATTATGCGACCAGATCATCCCTGATCATGACGTAATTGGATCTGCGCAATTTACATAACGTTATACGACGATCATAACAAGTAAAGCGAAGGTAAACAATCGATAATTTTGTTATTTTACGCATTTAAAACCCGATTTTATATCGCATCTGTTGCTTATAATACACCCAACTAATTAGATCATTTGAAATAAAGACCTGTCGTTTGCTATAGTTATTGAACGAATCGGAGATATTTTGTCAAAAGCGAATGACTGGTGGCCCAGTTGTACTGGGCGGAGTCTGCATCAAAGACAGAGTGCAGCCATTCTATTCGGTTTTTGGTAAACATGTAATTTGAAGTACCATTGTAAATCATTGTCTTATCTTGTAGTTTAGAATCGAAACTATGTTAAGGCAGATCAATTTTACTTCGTTGAAAATAATTCATGTTAGAAGTAGAAGGTGGATGGTCAATAAAAACATATTGCTAAAATGTGCATACAATAATTCATGACGCTATTTGTTTAATCGAAAGTCAGAAAATAATTTATGATGCTAGTTTTGTTTTCTTTTCGCAAATTTAGCTGATTGAAAGTTTGGCTTATGCCGATTGATCAGATTCAGTTAGTAGGATGTAATGCGTGCTCACATGACACTTACAAACTCTCCATGGTCTCCAGACAACTTTCAAATAGTGCTCTACTATTTTGCAGTAACTTTTGTCAGTTAAAAAATTCACTAGGGTGCATGTATAAGTGACAATGAAAAGTCGAATAGTAGGCTATAATAATATTGTGGTGATGAGCTAACATTCCACTTGCATGTATGTGCATTTTATTATTTAGTATGTGAACTGATCAACATTAAACCAATATTTAGGTTATATTCTAGTTGACTTTGGTAAATTATTTGAATCCCTGAAACTTAGTGTGAGGCGCGTTGGTGTAGGGGCATATCCGGTGCGTTGGAGCCGGGAGGTTGCGGGTTCGAATCCAGCTAAAACCACGGCTTTTAAGACCCTGAGCAAGTCCTTCACTCTCAAGTACTCGTGCAGTGTGGTGTAAAACTCTGATTCAGTGTCCGCGCTGTAGTCGGGAGCGCTGCTGAGTAACAAGTGCTCGTACAATACGTACATGCATGGATGACGTTGAAAACTATGCTGCTAGAACCATTTTCTTGCACACATTTTAAAATGAAGAGATTGATGAAAATAGTTATTTGCGTAAGTGGAGTTTGGGTTCGTCAAAATTTCTTTCCTTAAATAGAAGTTGCATTAATGATATCGCTGGTTTGGTAGACTGTGTACTTACCAACAATATGTAAAGTACAACATTAAAAACTTGCTATTAATTTACGCTCGTAGACTACAGTTTAACCGTTTTTTAAAATTTTTATTTGTTTGTATTTTAGTTACTGAAGAAGAACGTTTTAATTAGCTTAGAGGCCGTCAACAATGTCCTTTGAAATTGCCAAAGCTGGATGGCTTTATCGACTGAGTAAGAAGCTTTTGCTCAGCAATCTGCTATGTCATTTGAAACGAGGAAACTAGAGAAATGTTTGGATCATGTTCTGAATGTCAACTGATGCTGATGAAACATTTCAGCGTGAATGTTTATTAGATCATACATTGCTTCATGCTTTAATGTTTATTAGATCATACATTGCTTCATGCTTTAATGTTTATTAGATCATACATTGCTTCATTTCAGTCCTAACATTTATACAACCAGATGCCTATTGATAATAATTATCTGCTGAATTATTTAGCTCCTTCATCCGGGTGCCATTCTAAACCCTTCTGTAATATTGTAACACAAAGCATGCCTAATACAAGAAGACTTCATTCAGACTAATGTAGACTTCAACTCATAATGGAGTGGCTTAAGTAAAGGGCATTATATTATGCAGGGGGGCAAGGATCTAAGAACCCCTTCCCCCATTGATTTAGACCGTATGCACGTACAGCCATCAGACAGAAGATAGGGCTTTCCAGGGCTTTCTCGATTTTGGGTCCCTCTGTTTGGAATAGCCTCCATTTGGTCTCCGTTCTAACTTGCTTTATAAACTACTCGAGAATTTCCTCTTTGGTCTGTAGGGGCGCTATATGAATTCATTAGGTAAGATATGCACTTCGATACACTTTCCCCATGCACACTTCCTTTCTGAATTGTCCAAATGCCAACTACAGAGCCCCCTTCCCTGCATAGCATTGTCACTTTCTAAACAAATGCGTGGCGTTATATCAATTCCGATTGATCTATCAATGTATTATCATGATTGTTCTTTCTGTCGCAGGTTCTGTGTTGAGACGTTGGAAGAAAAGTTGGTTTGTGCTCTACACGGATGGTGTTCTCAAGTTCTTTGAGAGTCCAGACAGCCACGTTGCAGATGAAGCTTATGTCATTCCAACGAAATGTCTGCTCATCAAGACCGGTTCACAGGTCAGGACGCGCTCGGCTCATCCTGTCATCCACTCACTTGCACCTCCTTCAATTTATATAGCACTTCTTCTTCATCAAGCTGTTCTCTCTTGATTCTGTCTTCCATGGGCTTATGTGTTATTATTATTTTTTTACCCGAGGTATTAATGATCCCTCAGGTGTTCAACACAATATCCAGAGATGGGAATGGTCATACTGTGGAACGGCCTATTATTATTATTATTATTATTATTGTTATTATATTTATATAATCTCGCAGAGTATAAAAAATTATGCTAAGAGCTGTTTTGGAATGTCTGGAAATTCAGGGCTTGTCCTCTGCAACATTAAGTGAAGTGCCATGAAATGCAACATTTGTCATTGTAGCAGTTATGCATTTATTATTTTCATTATTATTACTGCTACTATTATTGATATTATCTTATTATTAATATTATTAATTATTATTATTGCACATTTTTCAAACACCTTAATATAACGGCCAAGCAGCGGCCAATGGCAGTGAGCATAGTTTTCAGTAGATGAGGTTCGAACCTCATTACTAGCAAGCGCCTAACCAATTGATGCTTACTAGTGTCCTGTTGCCAAGCAACCAGTGGATGATTTCTCCAATGGCTTCTCAGAAAGAAGAATGTCGTTGATTGAGGTGTTGTTCAGAAGTTGATGATGCTGCTGTATTAGTCGTTATACATGTAGAAGATGTGATTAATAGTAAATGACAATGCGCTGAATGTTGTAGGTTTCTGGAGTCACTCCCCCACAGGGTCTGGACGCGAGTGGTCTCATCATGCTCGTCTTTGTTAACGACCAGACGCTCACGATGTGCGCAGAATCAATTGACGACATGAGGTAAGAAAACTGACATATAAGAAAACTGACATGAGGTAAGAAAAACTCTGCAATGAATTATTGGGAAGTTTAGTTGCACCAAAATAAATATCTGTATTATGTGGCAAAATTGACTGCCAGCTAACCATATGTAGGCAGTAACATACAGCTGTGAAAATCTTAAATTTAATGACCTACGTACTAAGATGGAATTCTTTTTCTTGCGCTTAGTCAATCTTTCTTCTAAGTCTGAACGTTGCTGTTGAAATGCTTTCACAGTAAAATCTTCAACGCACAACTGTACACGACATCAGAATAATAGCAGTTTATATAGCTCATTACTAGTCATTAGCTCCATTTCAAGCAGGGCTTTTTTTAACGTGCAGTTGTACACAAAATGTGCAGTTCTAAATGGATTTGTAGAAGCACTTCTGCACAGTTAAAACTATCAAAAAGGTCATTGTCCTTTGAATGGAAGTAATTTACCATGGAGGATGGTAAAGGAAAGAAGGAGTTGTGCAGTTAAAAAAAATTCCTTAAAAACAGCCCTGATTTCAAGAGATGAGGGATGAGTCGCTTTGTGTTTTAGCTGCAATCAGGAGCAGTAGTTGTAGTAGTGGTAGTAAAGTTGTTTGTGATGGCGTGTTGTTCTGTAGAGCGTGGCAGATATCTGTGGAGCAGGCGAGGGTGATCCGGATGAGTGAGAACCCACCTCCTTATACGGTCATCAGTTCCAGTCACGGTGCACCGCCTCCGTATTCGTCGCAGTCGGTGACCATTCAGGGATATCCGAACCAGACGTACTACGGCACGCACCCACCACCATACGGTCAGTCTACACAGGCTTTCGGTGCATTGAGATACGTATTTAGTGTAATGTAATTATTTTTAATTTATATAGCGCCCTTCATAGTCATGGCCAATCGGTGGCGCTCCCTGTGTGAGAACCCAGAGAAAAAAAGGTCTTAAGAAGCGAGAGATATTATTATTATTATTAGATTAATTTGTAAAGCGTGCAGGGTCACACCAAAACGTGAATCTGAGGTGTGGTAGATAGTGACACAGAAAGGAGCGTCCCGCGCAGAATAGAGGGAATGGAATTGCACAAGTAGGGCATTCCAATGATGGTAAAAGATTGAGTTTGAGCAATAGTTGTCCTGGCTTTGATTTAGATATGATTATGTAAATACTGACACTATTGGTTTAAATGTTCTGTTTGCTTGCTGCCTAATCTAATCAAATCTAATCTAATCTAATCTAATCTTAGTATAATCTAATCTGTAGTAAAATCAAAATGCTGAATGGATCAATAACAGATAGTGTCAATCAATCAAACAGAATATATTTAGCGCCCTTTAAGTCATCAGTTAATAAATAAATATAATAATAATAAATAAATATAACGATAATAATAATAAATAAATATAGCGAAAATAATGTGAATTGCACAATCAGCAATGCAAGATGCATATAAACTTATGTAATAAAATGCCTTATTTTATGCCATTGACTGCATGCAGAGGCCATGAATTGAGTGAACATTTTGTGCTTGATCTCGTCCTGGAGCGCCTCTGAGTAGCTACGTTGAAGGGGCGCTATATAAATTGTGATTGATTGATTTGCTTAATTCTATGTCTGGGTCGTATTTCGGTTGCAGTGGTGCAGCAACCTGGTGGAGCAAACACCATCATCTACACAGACCAACAACCATACTACTACCGACGAGACTACGATGGGGGTGATGTAGCGATGGGGGTGGTGGCTGGGGCGGCGCTTGGATCGCTCATGTGGGGTCCACTGCTCTGGTGGTAGATCACCCCCCCAGAGGACCACGGACCCCTCCCCCACCCACCTCCAATCAGACTACACACGTTAACTTAATAACAGTTCTGTATGTTATGAAGAAATGGACGATTGTCATGATATTCGAATCAAATGATATTCCAGTGAAACCGGTTTCTGCTTTCATCCACTTTCTGCTTTGAAGTGCAAACTTGAGAAAACATTGAGAAAGTTGAATGAAAGTAAAATACAGCTTTCCGCATTTCGTACGCTACGGTTCTTAGTCGTGAAATTTTAAAGCGTTTGACGAATTTCTAAGCATTGCCTGTAAGAGTAAATGCTGAAAGGATGGACTTAATTGAAGCGAGAGCAAGAGTTTCAGCGTAGCAAGTTATTTAGCTTTACGATATTTGTTGTGACTGTGGTGAAAGTCTTAACATCTTGATTAACCGTTGAACATGCATGGATATTAGTTGGAGCAGATTTTGTGGTATTTTTTTCTTGTATTGTGTGGCTACATTTTTTAAAATTACCATTGATTCTTGCATTTCCTTTATCCAGCATTTATCTCTACTCAAATGAAATTGGAACTGTTCAAGCTATCCTATCTCATGGGTGGATACAGAAATTTTGGAAGGGGTGGGGACAAAATTTCTGGTTTTGTGTAGACAACAAACTTTCGTTGGTCTTTCTCCCAAAAATTTAAACGGTTCAGCATAAAAGATCTGATTGAATTCTGCATTTAGTCTGTTTTATCAAATAGGTATCGTGGAAATGTTTGGACGTTGAACATTGAATTACATATGACATTACATTGAATTACATTGACATTACATTGAATTACATTGAATTATATTGACATTACATTGAATTATATTGACATATTGCGTTCGAACTGTGAATCTTTTATATTAATTATCTTGTCTTATAGTTTCTATTTTAACGCTTATAATAGTAAAATATATTATAATTGTTATGACTGTACGGAACATTATTGTTATTCGATTGAATACAAATAATTGGATCAACTATTCGGCCTCGAAGTGAATGTTCAATACAGCCATATTATAATTTATGCGTAATTATTGCTTTGTTATAATTGCTGCTCTAGACATTAACTAATGTCACTTCAAGACACCAGATAATTGTGTCGTTGATTTGCAGTTCTCTAAGACAGAGTGGGGCAGCACAACAAATGGTAAAGGGTTTCAAGTCACCTACTTCCAGACTCTAACCAGGGTGAGAATTGCAGGGTTTGGAGACTTCAACCCCCCAAGTCTTTCTTAGAGTCCCATAGTAAAGTCTTTTTCACACCCATTTCATAGTCCAACACCCAGCAGTTATTTTTCTAAAATTCTCACATGGACTCTACCACTAGGACAGGGTGGCTTCAAATGATACTGTCCATAATGGCGATTACAACTCCTTTAAACAACAGCATCCCATTCTGGAACTGTCTTATCTTATCTGACCATTTATAAAGCGCTTCTCGCAGCAACAACCTTTCAGAAGCGCTCCCTGGCAGTGCGTTCAACCCCGAAAAAAGGCAAGTTTTTAGACGAAATACGAGGAAAGACTAAAGAGAGGCAGAGCGAACTGATGGGGGAAGCCCATTCCATATAGGGAGGGACCAATGCAGGCAAATGATCTGGATTGAGCCATGGCAGTCCTGACTCGGGGGGACAAAGAGGTTAAAAGGCGGTGGTGTGATGAGCGTTGAGGTAGAGGCGCTGGCCATAGGCCTATATGTCAGGTTAGGCCTATACGAGTCATCTAGTAGTAGGCCTAATGATTCTTCTTCTGGTTCTCTGCCCCTATAGGCAGGTTCGGCTGTCCAATGTCGCCACTCCTCCCTCCGCTGGGCCTTCTCTTTTAGTTTTTGGTCTCCAATCCTCGTCATCATCGTGTCCAACATCATCTGTCGTGATCTTCATCTTGTTCTTTCCCCCTCCATTTTGCCTTCTATCACCGTTTTTGGCAGGTTGTCTCCTCTTAGCATATGCCCTATCCATTTATGTAGAAGCTTCATTTGACATATACTCGGGATTCGTAGAGGGGTGGTCTCCCGTTGCCTTCCCCTCGGTGCTTTTAACGAGACACCATCTCCATGCGTTGCCGAGTTCCGTCATCCGTCCTTCAGGATCTTCTCCTCTGGATTCTCGCAAATACCGGCGAGAAACTCGGTCGCCCACCACGCACTTCGTTTTCGACAGGGGGGACCACGTGTAGGTGGCGTGATGGGCTTTTGAGCAGCAGAGGCTATAATAATTATGAGGCTTGCGTACTCCATTCCCCCCGGCCTAATGATATTAAATTAATAATCAGCCACATTAATTATTTTGACGGGGGCTAATTATTCGGCCTACCAGCATTGCGCACTAGGACAATAATTATAGTCGGTAAATCCGATTAAAATGGGTATGACGTGAATTGCGTTGCCTAGGTGACGACGACAATTATCTGCTTCTGAAAATAGCCAGCACTACGATTCCAATCAGGTTCCATCACCCAACTACCACCACCATCACCGACAACCACGCTGTCTCCTCGGCTTGACCTCCCCAGATTTTGACCTGGCACCGGAACGAAAACGGCAGCTCTGGCTATTGCGAACTTGATTTGATATGGCGCCGATCAGGGCTGTTTTAAAGGAATTTTTAGAACTGCACAACTCCTTTTCCTTCCCATCCTCCATGGTAAATTACTTCCAATCGGTGGACAATGACCTTTTTTAACCTAGTTTTAACTGTAACGAAGTGCTTCTACAACTGCACAAATTCATTTAGAACTGCACATTTTGTGTACAACTGCACGTTAAAAAAAGCCCTGGCGTCGGTGAATATAATGGTCTCCCTGACGTGGCTTTTGTGGGCGCTGAGAAATTATCGAAGATTTACATTACATTACGTACAACATTCCTTGTCATTGTTATTATTGCCTTTGTAGCTATTATGATGCGTGGGCATTTAAGTGTGCGAAGGAATGCCCGGACAAGAATGGATCCATTTGCATACCTAAATAAATTGAAAATGTCAACGATCTTATTGGTTACATTATTAGCATATAATTATTTACTTTTTTTTATTCCGGCCAATTAAGAGAGTTTGTGGGTTTGAACGAAGATTTTTCAGCGAATCGGATGGACGGAGACTTTCCATAGATAATAATATAAGGAAGGATATTGGGCATGCAGACAATTCTTATGAGTCGTTGCCATGGATTCGAAAAACATCGATCGTCCTCGGCATGAGCTTTCAAATTTAAATCTATTCTGTCCGTTAGTCAGTAACAACATTAATTTTATACAGTTTTAAAGATTTGTCTTATGCCTTAGCAATCGCACTTCGAAGACGGAAATCGAGCAAATTCGACTGACTATTAATTATGTTAGTAAAAATCCGGGTGGTTTCTGGGTACCACTTTGAACATGCCATCTATGTTCCGAGAGGAGTTTATGATGGTTGATACCGCTGTCCGGCTATACACAGCGGCTTGAGCTGTCTAATGATCATTACTCTGTGCGTCTAACTACCACAATTTGCGCTCACCACACCAAAGCGCTATACGTCTGGATACGGTCTGGAAAACCTTTTTTCATTTGGCACAGAGATTGCGCATATGTACCAGGTGGATCCTGGGTGACGTCACTCGATCATCTTTTTAAAATTATTATTCATTGCAATAGTTTCTTACAACTCTTGGATCAATACTATAAACGCTGTCTTACTTATGACATACATACGCAGAATAAAATAATTATAGTTCATTAACTATCATTGATCCATTAAAGATCAGCGTGCTCAGCAAAAAAGCTAAGTCACAAAAATAGCATAGAATTTTACGATCATTTTAAAAGAGGACGGCGACGACGTAACTGGTAAACAAAGGAGACAAAAGGTGATGCCAAGAAATGTTCCAGCAGCAAGACATTCCTCGCCATTCACACCAATTTACTTGTTGAGAAAAAATTAACTGTCGCAAAAACCAACCAACGGAAAAACATTTCTGTAATTTATCTGATTTACAGGGACAAAAAAATAATAGAAGCCTACAAAAGAATGTGATACGTTCGTTCATTATTTCATCAAATATATTAAATTGAGACGATACAAACAAGAGAAATTGATTAATATCATGTCTTTCAATCCTCCTCACAACAGTTTTCGTAAACCTGTTTCTTACTCCAACGTGTAGAGAATGCACTCTGGTCCATGCAGTAAAGAGACAACTGCACATGATGCAGTCATCTTCTCTTGTGCATTAACGAATTTGCTCCATGAACAAAACTCACTGCTTAGAAATCGACGAATGTTTCAAATTTTCTTCAATGTCGCACAAATCAAAACTGCTACAATTTCCAGGTCACAATTTAACTTTTAACCTCATTGTTCATCCTTCAACTGCCAGGCTCAGCATTCAACTGTCCGATTTAAAAAAGTTTAAAATTTAAACTCCTGGTTTAACCTTTGACTCGTAATCGTAATCTCGGGACTTCTACAGCGCCCACAAAAGCCAAGTCGTGGGAACCAGCTTATTCACAGGCGCTGGTTTAACTTTTAACCTCCTGGTGTAACCTTTGACTCCTGGTTTAACTTTTAACCTCCTGGTGTAACCTTTGACTCCTGGTTTAACTTTTAACCTCCTGGTGTAACCTTTGACTCCTGGCTTAACATTTAACCTCCTGGTGTAACCTTTGACTCCTGGTTTAACCTTAACATGAAAGGTTATCCATTTTGCAAGTTGCATGCTATAAATGCGAGTGTTGGTTGGTCAAACATTGTCGTCCATTTCTGCGAGTTTCATTAAATTTAACGCAGTCTATTCTTTACAGAATCAAATTCCGCCACTGGTTGCACTCTGCCAGTGCCAGTCCAAAGCCTGGATAAAGGCGTCGCTAATGGTCTTTGTTACCACACAATGTCAAAGAACTGCAACTGCCGCTTTAAAGACTCCAAGCACAGAATCTATCACATGCCAAAGTCAGTTAGAATCAACTCAGTCCGACTCCAGACCCGGTCAACACGACTCAGTCCGACTCCAGACCCGGTCAACACGACTCAATCCGACACAGTTTCAAGGATCTGCTTGACTCTTATCATCGTCTCAGAGTCGAGTTGACAGAAGTCGAACTCCAAAGCGTCATCGTCCGACTTCAACTTCCCAGCGGATTCAATTACGTCGACGATACGGTTGAGAAGAATCGCAGACGTCACTCGGTCGATCTTCTCCTTCAACTCAACGAGCGAAATGAGCAACTCACCATTCGCCGCTCGATCCGAGTACATCGTCGTCGTCGTTGCTCCCTTCTTCAACGACTCGCTTTTCACGACGCATTTCTTTTCGTCGTAGAAACTCGATTCGGTTTTAACGAACAAATCCTCCGTCGTCGTCTCCTTCTTCATATCTTCTTCCGCTTTGCTGATCGCTTCGTAACTGTTGTCCCATTGCGGCTCGACTTTGAAGTTGAACTTCTGCCCGTCCGACTTCTCGTCCGACTCCGACTTCACAGCGAACGATGAGAAGTCGGTGGGTGGAAGAAGCGACTTCTGTTTCGTCGATGACGCTGTTCTCTGACTGACGGAGGAGAAGTCCTTCTGATTCCCACCAGACTTCGAAACCGACTTCTTCGAGGATCTTGACTCGCCGTCCGCAACATTCTCTTTCGCGTGCGACTTCTTCGCCTTGACTTGCGATCCGGAGAAGGAAGAGTCGTCCGGAGAAGTCTTCTCCGACGACACCGACGAACTCCATTCGCTCTTCGCCTTCGTCGGACTCGGCTTCTCCGTCGTTCCAAACGGAAACCTCTCCGGTTTTTCCAGGCGAGAAGTCGCAGACGACGACGAAGTCCGAGACTTCTTGTGAGGATCAAACGAAGAAGTCGTCTCCTTCGACTTCTCGTCCTTCCGGTCGCTGCCCGCCGGTTTCCATGGCAACTCGGGTGGTTCCGTTGCCACGGGCGACCGTATCTCCCCGTCCTCCTCCTCGTCGTCGCTCTTCATATCGTCGAGGAGTTTGTCGTACTTCGGACGGATGCTGCGATTGGTGGAAGCGGCGAACGGATCACCGCTTCCGTTGGAAAGGTCAAAGGTCGGCGGAAGATATCCAGCCGGAGACGCCGCCGCAGCCGGGTTCCTCCGTCCTTTCTTCATCGGAGACAAGTCGTTCGGTTTTCCGCCGGAAAATCCATCTGGAGAAGGACCAACGCGACTCCCAGATGAAGACGGCATCTCCAGTTTCCGCGTGGAGCTGCTGCTGGCGGATCTATCGTGGATATCGATGGGACTCAACCGGATCTGGATTTCCGACGTCTTCCGCTGGAGAGCATTCTGCTCTGTTGAACTCAATCGATGTTTAGATGATGAAGTCGATGAAGCGCGATGATGATTCGAAGATGATGATTCGCCCTTCTGCGACTGACTGCCGCTGTGGCGCGAAGATCCACCGTCGACCTGTAGACAGCAAACTGCAATTGCATAATCGACTTCTGCATCTGATGTTAATTCCCGAAGTACTCTTTACTAGCAGGGCTTTTTTTAACGTGCATTTGTACACAAAATGGATCTGTGCAGTTGTAGAAGCACATATGTGCAGTTAAAAAATAGCAAAAAATGGTCATTGCCATCCAATTGGGAGTAATTTACCATTGAGGATGGGAAGGAAAAGAAGGGTCTGTGCAGTTCTAAGATTCCTTAAAAACAGCCCTGTTTACTAGACTGACACTGTTGTTAATGCAGCCTGTCATAGGTGCTTATGGTGATGAGATGTAGTTCGGCTGTCATTATTTTGTTGCTGTTTCTAATAATATTATTATATCGTCATTATTATCATTATTTTTATTTGCTATTTTATTATTATTATTTATTATTATTTTTAATTATTGCATAATTATGACTAATAATAAGTAACATTGTATTAATAATAATAATAATAAAAACTTACTAAGTAAGTAAGTTTTTATTATTATTATTATTATTATTATTATTATTAATACAAGCATTATTGTTATTATTATAATTACTACATTATTTTTAGTATAAATAATTCGGATAATAGTATAAGTATTAGCATTATTATAATTCATTCCAAGAGGAGCTATTATGTTCATCACTGTTGCTTTCTTAATTAAGTCCTAGTTAAGTTATGCGTATCTTATGAAATCATTCATGATTATTAATTGGAAAGAGGGGTAAGGATTATGTAAGCTACTAGCTTTTACTGGCTCCTAATTGCATTTGTACTGTACCTACCAGGGCTGTTTTTAAGGAATTTTTAGAACTGCACAAACCATTCTTTTCCTTCTTATCCTCCATGGTAAATTACTTCCAATCGGAGGACAACGACATTTTTTGCTAGTTTTAACTGTACAGAAGTGCTTTTACAACTGCACACATCCTTTTAGAAACTGCACATTTTGTGTACAACTGCAGGTTAAAAAAGCCTTGGTACCTAGTCGTCATAGGCGCAACCACCCTATGGGACCCACGAGACGCGTCCCCCAACTTTTGAGTGGTCCCCTAACTTTATTATTATGGTCCCCCAACTTTTAGGACGTGATTCATTTGGTCCCCCCCAACTTTTAGGACGTGATTGCACCTATGCTAGTCTTTCATGATTGTATAACCAGAGTTGAACGTGCAATAAACCGATTTCATTACCTTTGAACTCTTCGAGTTGCTATGGTGATGGGAGCTGGATGAGGAGGAGCTACGGTGGTGAGTCGACGACAAGCCATGCGACGATGACGATGAACCGTGAACTCGCGATGTTCCGCTTGTCGACTCCAAACTCTTCACTTTACTCGGCGTTCGCGATGATGATCGGGAATTCCGATCTTCCGACTTCGGTTTCGAGTGCCCGCCCCCTCCCCCTCCGTGTCCGTCTTTCTCGCCGCTGCGATGGTCTCGTCTGCCGCCGCTGCCGTCTGCGTCTCGTCTGTGGTGACTCTTGCCAGACGAATGCTTGTGTCGTTCGTCTTTACCCGACCGATGTTGCTTCGCGTTGTCTTCCGTTGACTCGACAACTTTCGCCGCTTTCTGCTCAACCGACCGCGATTTGCTCGATTGCTCCGATTTCTCCGGCGCTGCTTTCTTCTTCTTCTTCAGAGAATCATCGTCTGTCAATTCAAAGAGAGCGACGTGCATTTTCTGTTTCGTGCCACTGCGAGCGTCCGAGTCTTTTTCGAGTGGATCGGACTTTGATGACGAGCGACGTGAGGCGTTTGATTCGTTTGATGAGTTTGAGTCGTTGCTCATTGGATTCGCTTCTGTCGAGCGCTTTCGCTTCTTCGCCTGAAACAGTTTTCCACATTTCTCGCATAAATAATCGTTTGCGGAAAAGATGGAATATTTAACAGTAGCTGTTTCTAATGTTTGTTTGTATGTGCACTTGTTACAGCGCCCATTTAAGAACTTATCAACTTAGATTTGACAGACTACTGCTGGACTTTATGCCCGGCGGCAACTGTGCTAGTGACTGGTGGGAAATCAGAGGGGCCACACTGCGGGGTAATCAGATCACCACGG
This sequence comes from Lumbricus terrestris, assembly GCA_949752735.1. Lineage (NCBI taxonomy): Eukaryota > Metazoa > Annelida > Clitellata > Crassiclitellata > Lumbricidae > Lumbricus > Lumbricus terrestris. Next base: position 606,003 of record OX457049.1, read on the forward strand.
CCCGTACCACACTTAAGTTATCAACCCATAAGATCGGACTCTGATAAACCTCACTTGTACAATGATTCAGGTTTTGTACATTACAACAATAGCACAATGCAGAATTGCAGATCAGATTTGATTACAATGCAGATAAGATTTGATTACAATGCAGATAAGATTAGATTTGATTACAATGCAGATAAGATCAGATTTGATTACAATGCAGATGAGATTTGATTACAATGCATATAAGATTAGATTTGATTACAATGCAGATAAGATTAGATTTGATTACAATGCAGATAAGATCAGATTTGATTACAATGCAGATAAGATTTGATTACAATGTAGATAAGATTTGATTACCATGCAGATAAGATTTGATTACAATGCAGATAAGATTTGATTACAATGTAGATAAGATTTGATTACAATGCAGATAAGATTAGATTTGATTACAATGCAGATAAGATTAGATTTGATTACAATGCAGATAAGATTAGATTTGATTAGTGTAGAGACTGACCAATTGTGAAGCGGATTTAGCTGCCGAGTCGACATCAACAAGAAAGTCTGACGCATCGTGATTTCTTGACTCGTGAAACGACTGCGAAGATGAAATGTTCTGCGGTTGAATATCAACGACAGACGGACGAGGAATCGGTTTTGACTGAGGAATTGGACAACCATCAGAGCCAAGAATAACCTACGAATAACACGACTAGATATTAATTAAGGAAAGGCAAACGTATTGGTCTTCTCGCAAAGTTGAAGATCTATGATTGAAGCTCAGGTGTTTGTATCTTATCTCTTGCAATTGACGTATTTCATTAGACACCTTTAAAACCTATTTAACAAATGCTAGAAATATAGAAACTTAGCCATTTTTTATGTATCCATTTTGACAGATTTCATTAGACACCTTTAAAATCTATTTAACAGAAGCTAGAAATAAAGAAACTTAGTCATTTTAATATAGGCGTCTATATTGACATATTTCATTAGACACCTTTAAAACCGATTCCGGTTACCATATTTTAACTTTGCATTTTTTTTACTGAAACTTGTTTCTTAGACAATGATAATCGTTGGAACTGTTGTTTAATGACACATGCAACAATTATTTTAAATAACTACCTAATAACTTTTCCTATTCTGGCACTTTAACAGTATACAAGAAGACATGCTCACATTTGTTTGATAAGATAGGAAGAACAGTCATAATTTAGATTACAGCCCTGCTGAGGCAGTCATTAGTTTAAAGCCATATACTAAGTATTTACTTATTCATTTCTCACATATGCTGTAGCTAGAGCCGCCTTAAAACTCTCTACTCAGAGGTGCTCCCGACTACAGTTGATACAGGTCGCTTCAAAACCTGCCTTTTCTCTCAAGACTGCCTGCAGCGGGAGTGCTTCTGAAAAGCTCCTTCTGTGAGAAGCACTTTATAAATGGTCAAACACAATACAATCACATCATGTGATAAAGGATGTTACATCTTCTTTCCCTTCAGGCTAGTATTAATCGCGAGGGGTCAGACATAGGGACGAGGCCATATAAAGGACGTTACATCCAGATGTGTATAAATCATTCCAACGAACTTACTCCTCCAGCTCGGAGAACTTTCTCGAGAAACTCTTCCGCCGGACTGAAGAACTTGAGTTTCTCCGGACGGATGTTATCGATCGGCGGTGAATCCTCGCGATTAAGATTCAGATAATACTGAATCGTGACCTTCCGCTGGGCGCCCTTCTCTCCTTTGTTCTTGAAGTAGATGTCGATGATCGGCATGAACTCGCCGTAGCCGGACTCACGCAACTCGTACGGAGGAGATTTGAGAACTGGAAGATGAGACAGGAAACATCGGGAAAGATTAGAAATGGAATCTAATCAATGCTCATCTGATCAACTATCAGTAAATGGGAAACTGTTTCACCTTAGCAAATTGAATCTAATCTGTTCTATGTTATCTTAATCAAATCCGGTCTAATCCGACCCATTTGAAGATCTACTCTTAAGATCTGTTCTATTATACGTACAATATATGTATACATAGGTATATTCATTATTCATTCATTATTAGAATTTATATAGCGCCCCTTCAAGAAACTACTCAGAGGCGCTCCCAGCCCAGCCACAACAAAAGAAAAAAGATTTAAGGGACTTGACAAATAAAGATTGACTTGTCAGGTGGAGGAGATGGAGGTTAGGGGGAGGTCATTCCAGATTGACGGCCCCACAACCGAGAAGGCTTGACACTGTCTGGTAGCCAAGCGAGCCCGTGGAACAAGCAGTTGTCCCTTCGCAGCAAAGCGAAGGGCCCGACGCGCTTCAATGTCAGAGACTGTCAGACTGGGCGACAGAGAACGCGCAGGTAAGATGGAGCTCAACAAAGGATACAGCAAGAAACCAGAGCAGCAATTCGATAATGGATGCGTTGGGCTATTGGCAACCAATGCAGCACATCACGCATGTAGGCAGAGACAGAGGAGAATTTAGGAATTCGTCCAATGAGCCGGGCAGCAGAGCGCAGAACCCGATCTAACCGCCCTAGAACCCCAAGGGGAAGGCCAACAATATATATATGCATGGGTTAAGGTAATCTTGCCTCTTTGGTCATGGGTTAACTTGCCTCTTTTGTGTATGGGAAATCTTGCCTCTTCTTTATATGGGTCAACTAACCTCCTTTGGATATGGGTTAACCTCCCTCCTTTGCGCAAGGTTAACTTGCCTTCTAAGGCGAGAATAACCGTCAACTTGCCTCTTCTCGGTGGATTGAAACTCTGGTGAAGATTGAAGACGATCTTCTCGACAAAATGTGAGATGTCGTTCCCATCCGACCCTCGCACGTACAGGATCCAGTCGTGAGTCTTCTCTGGCGTCGCCTTCTTCCGATACCACGCTCTGTGACCAATCTCAACGAGCACTTGCACCCCCTGGCGAAGAACAACAAAAAATATCAGACTTTTAATTAAATTAAATTTCATACAATTCTCGGCAATCCTCCAAAGTCCGGTCCCAAATTATTTCACAGCATTTGTCTTATACCGTCACTCTACAAACCGTTCACATCGACTACTAAATATTGTAATTGGCGCACAGCATTTGCAAATAACTGCCGAAAACGTTTATTGCACTCAAAAATCAGAAAAATCATCCCGCTTCCTGTTTTGGTCTGAAGATTTTCATCCGTCATCCCACTTCGTGGTTTGTTATCAATTTTTTTATTGATAGAAAATTAAGAGCCTCGAAGCCATTTCTCCATTGTAACTTCAGCGGCGATTAGTATTTAAGTCACAGATGAAAATATTGATAACAAACCACGAAGTGGAATGACGGATGAAAATCTTCAGACCAAAACAAGAAGCGGGATGAATGTACTCAGAATGTACTGGTAACCAAAATGGTCTCAATAATGACGTCATTCTATATGAGGGTGAGTAAGTAAGCATTGGAGAAGCATATCTATGTGATAAGCCATGCGAAATAATTTGGGACCGGACTTCGGAGGATTGCCCAATTCTCCAAATGGAGATACGTAAATGTGACGCATGACTCAAATTATTTCATCACACTTTGCACATAAATTTCTATTCAATCTTTTATCTCGTCTGGCTGACGAAGATTCCAACTAAATTGAAAACTTGAAATTGATAGCAGGGCTGTTTTTAAGGAATTTCTAGAACTGCACAACCCCTTCTTTCCTGTCCCATCCTCCATTGTAAATAACTCCCAATTCTTTTTACGGCCCAGTCGATGGTCAGTTCAACTCAATTCAATTCACACCTTTTCAACAAGATGGCGAATTTCAAAAATGCAATGAGGTTCTCCCTATTCAACACTCAATATCTTCAAAAATAATACAGATAATAACCTAAAATTTTGCAGAACTTCTCCTAATAGCATAGCGAACAGTCCGTGGAATTTTCATTAAAATGCGAAATCGTCAACATGGAAAATTCTTTAGAAATTGAGACGATGTGACCCAGGATATAGATGAAAACGAAATGGACTCCCAAGACAAAAACAGCTGGAAAGCTCGCAAAAGGAAAAGCGATAAGAAAAACACGATGCGCCTAAATGTAGAAGATAAATTTAAAGGATTAAATCTCACCTGATCAGCCATTTCAGGTTTACGATCTGAAATTACGAATAAAATCCATTAATTTTTCTTCTAGTTAATCGATGTCTCTTATTTCAGCTTAGCCTATGCCTACCAAATCTATATTTAGGTCAATTACATAGATGATACAATCACATCGGATGCAGTAAGCTTTTATTCCATTAATTACAAATAATTCGTTTATTCAAGAAAAATTAAGTTGACATACCGCAACTTATTACATGAAGAAAGTAGAAAAAGGGCTAAAATAGCGAGTGTCTGCAGAATTTAGGTTGAACCATGCGAAAGATAGATCTCTGGTTCTTAGAGTTAACACTGCGAACAGTCTTAAAAAGAACACGAGAGATGAAATTAAAGTTGCTAGGCAGTTCAAAGTCAAACGCTCCATCACGATTATGGGACACTACAATTTCAAGAAAGACGCCAAAACTGACTTTGCCGCAACTTTGTTTGTAGGTACAGAAAAAATATAATAATATTATTATTTAAAATATAACCAAAACGGTGTATAACTTTCTACTTTAATATTTACAACCACAATGCTGTGTGATTATCCCTTTATCAGAAACATGTGGGGAATTAGGTCAAGTGCAGATTATAATTTTGTCTAAAACTCTTCCAATGAAATCGAAAGCGAATTTACTTTATTCCTTCAATTTTAAGCATAAACTTTTCTATTACAAACGACCTCTTCGTAGATTCATGAGACTGTAAAGGTCAATCGGCAGATGGTGTGGGTAAAAATAAGCATTAAGGCCATTCTTGTAGCCTAATAGTTACGTAGGCTACGCATTTTCGACCCCGCCGTATGCACCCGCGCATTTTGTTGGACCCCATCTCGGTGGCGTAGACAAGGGGGTTTCGGGGGATAACCCCCCCCATTGGCCTAGGAAAAAAGTTTTTTTTAAAAGGTTATTTATCCACTTAAACATAAGAAAAAACAAAACAATTGCTTGTAGTAACAATTGTTTTTCTTACTTTATTCCCTTTGTTACTTTATTCCCTTTTTATTTACTGTAACACGTACTGTTGGGTTGGCTTCAGAAAGGGTATCCGGCCAGGCAAAAAAAACATGAAAAATTCCTGGCTATAGCCACTACCCCACCTATAAGTAATAATAATAATAATAATAATAAATAATAATAATAATGACAATTTATATGGCGCCGTAACGCGGCCATACCGCTACAAGGGCGCCTAAGTACAAGTAGGCCTACGAATAATCTTCTTTACCCCCTCTTTTCCCCTCATGGGAAAAACAAGAGGACGACCAAGACAGATGATGCTGGTCTTTTGCTGGACTGGATGATGGCTAACAAAAGCTAGAGGATCGAGAAGGCGCAACGGAGGATGGAGTGGCGGCATTAGAACCTGCCTAGGGGCAGAGAACCCAAAGAAGAAAATGACCCCTCGTACAAAGGCTATTTATATCTAAAGTCTTCTATGAAGCATGTAAAAAAGATACTACTCAGAGGTGCTCCCGTCTATTGTCAACTTATACACTGAATCGAGTCTCACATCGAAGCACATGAGCAATTGCGAGTGAAGGACCAGTTTGAGGTGGATTCGAACCCGCAACCTTCTGGCTCCAAGGCACTGAAACCACCACTACACCACTGAACCACAAGCGGAATAATATCACCAGAGGTCTGATTAAAAGGTAGAAGACTGTCAGCCAAGCAGACAAAGGGACAGACACGACAGTAAGAGAGACAGACAGAAGGAAAGAGACAGAAAGAGACCAGACAGACAGAAGGAGAGACAGACAGAGAGACAGACATAAAGAAAGAGAGACAGACATACAGAAAGAGACACAGACAGACAGACATACAGAAAGAGAAACAGACAGAGAGACACAGACAGACAGAAGAAGAGACAGACAGACAGAAAGAAACAGACAGACAGAAAGAAAGAGAGACATGCAGAAGAAATGACAACGAGAAGATTAATTTTTACGAATAAGAAACTTCGTATGAAACATTAAGACAACAAACAGACAAAACAATTCTTCACTACTCAAACTACAGACGAACCTCTTTGTTGGAATTGATCGGAATTAAGAAGAGAAAACAACAATTAAAAGAATTAAATGAATTAAAAGAATTAAATGAATCGGAATAAAATCGAAATAGCAATCAACCACCACCAACATGAAGAGCCAGATATAGCATGTACATGTTCAATAATGACTCTATCTCTCTCTCTCTGTGTGTCTCCCTCTCTCTGCCTGTCTGTGTCTGTCTGTCTGTGTATCTCTGTCTCTCTCTCTTGCTCATCTCTTTGTATTCTCTCATCATTTCTCTGTCTGTGTCTCTCTATACATGTCTGTCTGTCTGTCTCTATGCCTCCATTCCTCTGCATGTCTCTTTCTCCTTTTGTCAATCTCTCTCCAAAGTCAGTGTTCTGCAACCACACGACTTGCACATAAGGCCAAAAAAAATAATGCTGTGTTTCCGGTAACAGAGCTGAAAAAAATTGGGTAGGTAGGTCGAAAAATATTTTTATTTTGTAAAATATTTTTATACAGTGACTATCCGAAAAATGATACCCCACTACTCTTTTTTGCGTAAAAGGTACACGCTGCAGCAAAGTACGTGTTTTAAGCAAGTATAAACTGCCTATTTCCTCGACTGTCTGCACCTAAAACTGCTCTAGAAAACAGTTCTATTAATTTCATTTTGTTAACATCTTTTCTGGTAAGATAAAGTGGGAAGGGAAGGGGAAGATGAGTGCGAACAGAACATCACTGCTAGGGGTCGTTCCAGACTGGCCGAGCCAGTGACTAATTACACCTAGAGGTTGCTAGATTTATTTTCCCTAGTCACCGTTAGAGGTGGCTCAAGTGAGAATGATAAGGCTAGAGGTTTCTCAAGACTGGCAGCCAGGAAGTAGTTAAGCAGGCGTAAAACTCTAATGCAGTGCCAACACTGTAGTTGGGAGCGCTTCTGAGTAGTTAGCTTGAACAGGTGCTATAGAAATTGAGAGATCAATAAAATAAAATGAGACATTCTATACACTTGAAAACTTCTTTTTGGCCATGCTGGAGTCGGGAACCCTCTGAGTAGTTTCCTTGAAGAGGTGCTATATAACTACTTGAATGAATGAATATTAAATCCTTCACCAAAGAGCGCTCGAGATAAAAGAGAACTGCTCAGTGAGCGGAAGAGAGCAGAGTTAGCAGAAGAGAGCACTGAGCACAAAAAGGCACAGTAAACACAAGAGCACACTAAGCAAAAGAGAGCAGAAAGAGGCAGAGAGCAAAGGAGGGCACAGTGATCACAAGAGAGCCCAGTCAGCTTAGGAAGTTAAAGTGAGCAAAAATGGACGGAAAAACAGCTAGTTAAACTATAAACTTGCAGCACACTGTGTATAGCCATCATGTGCTACAGGCTAGATGGCACTGTACTCAATGCCTGCAACGAGCTACCGTGAGATGGATGGATCCGATTTGATCAGGGTCTATGACAACAGAGGCCGTTACCCTGGACAGAAATTTGCTTGGCGTATTACAGCACTCAAGAGCTTTCCTTTCAGATCTGTTACTCTCTCCCCCACCATCCACCCCACAACCGCCTGCCTTGTCAAACTACATGGAAAACTATTGATTGCTCTAATTAACACACCATTATATACCTTGAAAGACGGCTGCTTACGATCGTCGCCTGGCTTAGTGAATGCTATGTACATCTCATATACGGAAATTTAAAAAAATCCACAAAATTTTTCCGAGTCGTGGCAATAAAAGTGAGACGATCGGGTTACCGGAAACACATTTTTTGGTGCTAAGATCCAACTCTATATAGAAGGCAATGCCACTGTATTAAGTTAATAAAAAAAATTAAAAAAGGAAAAAAAGTTAAAAAATTTTTTTTAATAAATTTTTATTATTTTTAAATAAAATTTTTTTACAAAATTATTTGGGTCGCGGCAATAAAAGAGGGTCGGTCGGGTTACCGGAAACACAACATTATTTTTTTTGGCCTAACAATAATAATTCAACGTTATTAAACACAGATGAATTCAACCAAAGAACGCAAATCATCTTGAAGACCAACAGAGGCAACACAGATTCAAAACAAACTCAACCGCAGACAAGTAAACTTAAGCAAAAGTTAGATAGCAAAATTATGCTCACCTCTTTCTAGTCTCTGTCTGTCTGTCTCTCTCTGTGTCAATCTCCTTCTGTCAGTCTTTCTATCTCCCTCTCAGTCTGTCTGTCTATCTGTCTGTCTGTACATAAATTTCTCTTACCAAATAACTTCTATGAGACACTGTTTAACCGAAAAAGTTAAACTGCTGATCCGAGACAGCAAGTCGACAAAACGTCAATTCACTCTTTAACCGTTTACCGCGCGAGACTAAATCCATTTACTAAACTTTGGTCGGTATGGGGTTAAACCGTCAACATTCTTTTCAACTAGATTCATTCAGAGCATTTCCAAAAAACAAATTTCCTCAGTACAAGCACACATTATCATTATTTGATGATAATTCGTTTTTATAATTATCCATCCTTATTGAGAAGTTCTGTATCTTTGATATAATTCAGTGCATTAGAAATGATCGTGTAACGCGTCTGCTAAGACAGCTAATTAATCTAAGTTCAGAGGTTTTCTTATTTAATTAAGAAGCGCATAATAATTATTATAACAATAATATAACAACAGCCTTTGTTTATATCTGCGCACAATAATATAACAACAGCCTTTGTTTATATCTGCGCACAATAATATAACAACAGCCTTTGTTTATATCTGCTCACAATAATATAACGACAGCCTTTGTTTATATCTGCACACAATAATATAACAACAGCCTTTGTTTATATCCGCACACAATAATATAACAACAGCCTTTGTTTATATCCGCACACAATAATATAACAACAGCCTTTGTTTATATCCGCACACAATAATATAACAACAGCCTTTGTTTATATCTGCGCACAATAATATAACAACAGCCTTTGTTTATATCTGCGAACATATCATTCCAGTTACATATCATTCCAGTTACAAGGAAGAATGAGCGAATGGAAAATACGTCTCAAGTCTCAACGCACCAAATCAACTTGTTGAATAATAAATTCACCTGCCCGCATTTCCACGGACATGAGATGTCACCCAAATAGGGATTGCTCTTGGTCCCATTCGCACGAAATGCAACGATGCAGAATACAGCCTTTTCTGCGATCGGCCCAGTTGTCTAGGATGGGCTCCCACAGGAGCTACGTCTACTTGCTGGGGTTATTACTGAAACATTTTTTATTAAACTCAAAACTGTCCGTTTTTGCCGTGCTAGAGTCGGGAGCGCTTCTGAGTAGTCCCCTTGAAGAAGCGCTATATAAATTCTTGAATGAATGGACATTACACATGGAGTGCAACATACAAGTAACGTGTGTTGTCAAGGCAACTCGTCTAGAGATGTGTTGTCAAGGCAACTCGTCTAGAGATGTGTTGTCAAGGCAACTCATCTAGAGATGTGTTGTCAAGGCAACTCATCTAGAGATGTGTTGTCATGGCAACTCATCTAGAGACGACTCAGCAATCATTAAATCTACGAATGACAGTTACACACATTTTCTCATCACACACTTCTACACACAGTCTCACGCACAATTGCACATTCAGAATTAATTATGAATTACTGATTCTATTTCACAAACTGTCGTCATTCCACACGCGCATAAATTCGTCCTTTCCCAAAAACATTTCCCACAATCCTTCAAATCCAATCGCTACATCGGAAATTCATCGTCTTTTCAAACAAACGCATTCCTACGCACGTACAGATCCCAAATATCAAGAGAGACGATGAAAATCCACAGAAGAAAAAGAAGACAAGAAGAAGTTGCCTAGCGTCATAAACAACGTAGCCCTCCCGCTTCCACCAGATGGGTTGCTACTTCTTAGAGCCCCACAGCCACCCGAGGAACCCGGTTCCCTTCTGGCGCTGTTGTTCCATCTTGTCGTCGAGCGATGGAAACTGGACGTGGTTGAGCGCGAGGTCAAAGAAGACTGGCTTCACTGGAATCGGTTCAAAGTCCGGTGGAGAGTGGATGAGGTTTGGTTTCTTCGTCGCAACGTTAGCGTCTTCGATGTAATCGTTCAAACGTTCAACGAGAGGCTGCGACGAAAAAACGAAAACGACAATAGATAAATTATCTGAAAAGAAATCGAAATTAATTCGGTCGATGATTTTAATACCAGAGGTGTGCTTCAAGTGCTTAGATTGCAGCAAATTCACGCTTGAGTCTAAATTTGCCCGAAAATCGTGGCAATTCATGTGGGCTCAAGCAGGGTTTATGAGAGAAATTCCTGGAACCTAGTCAGAGCTTTTACAGGTCCCAAAACTATCTAATTAACCCATTCGATACCTAGGACGCCGGATATATCCGGCGGAGGAAATAAATCGTATGCCCTCAACGCCGGATATATCCGGCGGTGCTGCGCTGTCTGTTTAAGCTGTTTAATTGTGAGTGGCATGCCTCGGAAAGCCCCTATAGAAGCAGGGCCAGCCCTAGCCCATATGGTGCCCCAGGCAAAGCATACATTTGCCGCCCAGGCAAAGCATACATTTGGCGCCCCTGGCAAAGCATACATTTGGCGCCCCAGGCAAAGCATGATTTGGCGCCCCAGGCAAAGCATGCATTTGGCGCCCCTGGCAAAGCTTACATTTGGCACCCCTGGCAAAGCATACATTTGGCACCCCATGCAAAGCATGCATTTGGCGCCTCTGGCAAAGCTTACATTTGGCGCCCCTGGCAAAGCATACATTTCACGCCCCTGGCAAAGCCTACATTTGGCGACCCAGGCAAAGCATGCATTTGGCGACCCTGGCAAAGCATGATTTGGCGCCCCTGGCAAAGCATGCATTTGGCGCCCCATGCAAAGCATGCATTTGGCGCCCCTGGCAAAGCTTACATTTGGCGCCCCTGACAAAGCTTACATTTAGCCATCTGCATTGTTGACACGTAAAGCAAAATGCAAACTTGAACTATTGCCATATCATCGTATGGTTCTATTGTTTTGAGTTGAATAGTTGTCTTTGAAGAGGCGCGATATAAATGAAAAGTACGATTAACTTTTGTTTTTACATAACCTTTATGATCATCAGTAAAAATGCAGCATGCGAACAGCTCATTATAATCACTACCGTCGAAAAAGATAAAAGTCGAATTTTCAAATATTTCTCCGGTCACAGGAATTTTTTACCTCTGGTAGCGAAAGGGTTAAGACTATGACAATATGGAGTACCTTCATACTTAAGATGACTTAGAACTTATGAAGCAAATACTCTGGTACTAAAGAGTACTTAGTACTAAGGTTGCAAATACCCTAGTACAATGGAGTATTTAGCATAAAGGCTGTAAGTACCCTGGTGCTTAATAGTACTCAAATTGCAAGTACTTTGGTACTCAACAATTGTGCTCGAGTACAAGTCTTAAGTCCTAAATTTCATTCAAAATTGCCTATTAGCAACGCTGGCATTGCCTGGCAAAGCAGAGATAAAAAATAACGACAGCAGTAAAAAGTATAAAAATAAATAAAGCAACACTGTAGCAGCTCTTAGCATGATATATTTTGTTTCTGGGAAATTGCTAACAGACAAAAAATAACCACTCACAGCAATAATTAAACTAGACTGGAAACATCGACCTCGAATAGTTTCCATTTTGACGCTCGGCTCCTTTTCTAGAACTCCCTCCCAGGCATTACTCTTTCATCTTAAGTCAGTCGTATTTTTATTACCAACCAATGACTACTGCAGCTATATAAACACGGCCTGAACTGAACGTAATGTAACGTAATAAGGAGGAGAGACCTTGGTCGACGTTGCCTTTGTCTTGTCGCTGAGATCCTGCGTGTCAAGAATGCTGGATGCGTGAACAGAATACTTCAGACCATCGACGTCCTTCATCAGACTCTCAAGGGCATCTACGTCCTACGAAGAAAATCAACACAAATGATTAAAATATATATATACTACATACACAAATATATATAACATTGTTTGTTGTTTGAATGGGAACTTGTCTGTTTTGCAATAAAGGAAGTTATATAACATACACAAATATATATATATATATATATATATATATATATATATATAACATGTATATAATATTATTTAAAATTATTTATTGCACCCACAATAAGACATAATAACATTAAAATAACATGATGGTGCGTGGTGGTGTAGTGGGTATGTTCGTCGCCTTGCAGTCGGAGGGTTGCAGGTTCGAATCCACCCCAAGTCGTCGCGTAGGGACCTTGGGCAAGTCCTGCACTCGCAATTGCTCAGCGCTTCGGAGTGAAACTCCGATGCAGTGTCCGCTCTGTAGTCGGGAGCGCCTCTGGGTAGTGAGCTTGAAGGGGCGCTATAACAAGTGCACAATACAAACAAAAAACAAATATACAGAACAAGTGTAACACAAGAATTAGCGATAGTCAATGCATTAACTCATTCGGCAAAAGATTACGAGACAGATCAGGGAGCAATAGGCACTCCAGAAGGGACAAGTCCCGCTTAGTAGGGGTCTATAATCATGTGATACCACACAGCAAAACTAGTATTAATGTTATTTACAACATGTTGAGTCTAATGCATCACTTTAAAAGTCTTGTCCCAAGCGTCAAAATGACTCAAAAAATGATTGCTCTAGTCTTATTCAAACACAAGATATTGCTTGTGCACCAGGGCTAAAAGTGTGCTTGGACGGTCATGGACGGCGTCCATGCACTTATTTTAAAATATATAGATGTCGTCCTGCCATTTATTGGCCAGCAGCCTGAAGTGGCAAGGGCGTCCTGCCGCATCCAGGCACTTATTTTTCCACACCTTTAAGCACTGTCGTGCACTTCGCTTGAAACTCAAATTCAATATCCGTGCTGTAGTTGGTGTGCTATAACAATTGCTCATACATTCAAACATACACAATCATACAATCCCTCTCCCACATAATACAATCCCAAATCCCCAAAAGACGACAACACCATTCAACAAAAGACAATGATCAACAAAGGACAATGATCAACAAGAGACAATGATCTAAAAGACAATGATCTAAAAAACAATGAAAGACACTCTCAATGATCCTTTGTCTCCACCTTTTCTTTCTTCGCTTCGTCCAATTTGCTTCGTTCGTATCCAGTGATCGACTCGCGAGCGTACTCGAGACTTCGTTCGTACAACGCGATCGTCTCTCGCCATTTCTTCACCGACAGAAACGTCTGCGCTGCGTAGAAACATCTGCAAAATATATGCAAACTATATGCAAAAGATCTGCAAAATATAAGCAGAACATCCGCAAAATATGCAAAACATCTGCAAAATATATGCAGAACAGGATAAGTTGCACCATCTGGTATTTGACATTGTTTACATTTCATTCACTTTATTCCTAGGTTATTTTTACAGATAATAACTTCGTTTTATGTTTATTAAATTCAACTCCATTGTCAATGATCGCATCTGTTAGATCTGCTGGGTGCATAGCAACGTTAAGCGCCTTCGTGAAATTCTTAATATGGCCATATACATAGAAACATACACACATACAAACATACACACATTTGTCACTGAGGCTTTAATAACTTGCAATTTGCAACTTAGGATAAGTTAGACCAATTTACATTTTACAGTGTTTACATAATTTACAACACCTGGCATAACGCAATTTAACGTCAAACTACAGCAAAATCAGAATGAATGCAAATTGAAAAGTTAAGTCAAGACAAAGCTCAAGGCCAAAAAGAAAATGACATATGAGGACTCGAGTGTCTCGAGTCTTTGTTCTTATTAGTACAAATGACGACACAAGTCAAGGTTTAACGAGGTAAAGATTTACTGTACAGCCATACGAAGTCATATGAGAACACAACCTAAGGCCATAATGACGAGTACACAATATAAGGTCATTGTTGTGAGGACAAATGTGAGGACACAATTGGGTCACTGTTGTGAGGACACAATTGGGTCATTGTTGTGAGGACAAATGTAAGGCTATAATGGCGACATTGTGAGAGTAGAGCCTTGTGTGGTAAAGAAATACATTACAATTAAGAGACGCCAATTGAAATGTCTTCCTCCACCTCACTTCCTCTTCCACATCCTCCTCCTCTTCCTCTACCACTTTTTCTACCACTTCCCCTTTCTCTTCCTCTTCCATTCTTCTTTTACCTGAACGCTTTGTATCCCAGGATCTGGACGTTGATGTCCTGAGCAAGCGACAGTTGGTCTTCTAAACCCGGCAGATGAAGAATCTCCGTCAGATTCTACAACAATTTAGCAAAAAAGATATCAACGATGAATTAAATGATAATACGAACTAAAATATGTTTATGAAGCACACGGCAAAATATCACCTCATGTAGTAAGTTAAAGTTCATATATAAACGGGACGCAGTGGTGTGTGTGTTTGTTGCCTTGTATAGCCGGAAGGGTTGGAGGTCTGAATCCACCTCAAGTCGCCGCGTATAGGGACCTTGAGGAGGTCCTTCACTCGCAATTGTTCACTGCTCAGCGCTTCGGCGTGAAACTGCGATGCAGTGTCCGCGCTGCATTCGGGAGCGCTTCTGAGAGAGCTTGAAAGGGCGCTATAACAAGTGCACACACAAACAAACAAACAATAAACGAAATCTATAGATCTGAACTATTTTTCCACCTGAATGATGACGTCGTAGAGTCGGGCGAAGTCCTGCGGTCGGTTCTTCTTTCCATCTTCCAGTTTTCCATTCTTCAGCGATTCCACCATCAGCAGATTGCGTTCCATCGTGTTCACCTGACGCAGGTACGCCAGGTAGGTGTGCAGGTAAATGGCGTTCGACACCTTCCCCTCCACCGGTTGGCCACGGATCGCCGCACGGAAAACCTACGCAAGACAACAGAATCGTTGGAGCGAATATATTGTTGTTCAAAATATTATAACATAATTATATAATTTTATAATGTAATAATATATTATAACATAATATAATATTATAATTATAATCGTTCCTCGGAAAATTTACACAAAACATTGTTACGAATCTATTGTTGATGCAAAGAACCAAATAACTGAGAAATAAAACTGGCAAAAAGAACATCAGCAACAGTGTTATATATATCTTATTGTAAGTCCTTCATTGGGCTCAAAACATGCTGAATTTCTCCAACCTGTCTTGGCATTCTATCTGGGAAAACAAGCCTCAACAACATCAGGCTCCGAGAAATGGCACAATATATAAACTTCTTATTCCCGCTACATTGCAACTACGGAGCAAAAAATATTATATATGCAAAACAGCGGCTTAATATCAGCATTCTATTTGGAAAAGCGTGCCTCAACATCATCAGATTCCGAGAAATGGAGCTGTATAAGGTACTTATACGGCTACATGGCAGCAACAGAGTAAACAAAGAATGTCATTTATGCAAAACAGCGGCTTAATAAATTATCAGCCTGCAAGCGAGGGACTAAGAGTGCAAGTGTTAAAGAAAGGCAACATAAAGATCAATGTAACATAAAGATTAATGTAACATAAGGATTAATGTAACATAAAAATTAATGTAACATAAGGATTAATGTAACATAAAGATCAATGTAACATAAAGATTAATGTAACATAAGGATTAATGTAACATAAAGATTAATGTAACATAAGGATTAATGTAACATAAAGATTAATGTAACATAAAGATTAATGTAACATAAGGATTAATGTAAAATAAAGATCAATGTAACATAAGGATTAATGTAACATAAGGATTAATGTAAAATAAAGATCAATGTAACATAAGGATTAATGTAACATAAAGATCAATGTAACATAAACACCAATGTACAGATCAAATACAGCCAAAGAATATATCAAATGTTATTTATATAGCGCCTTCACAAAAGAGAGTGGAGGTCATGGTTGGTTGCTCACAGGGTCATCCTTGAGTTCCTCCTTGACGGACTGTTGCGCTTCAATGAGTTCCTTGAGGATGCTTTCGTAGAGCGACAGCTTCAGTTCCACGGATGCTGCCTCCGCGAGTTGCTTCGCGTTCTGTTGAATGCTGAGCAGCAGCAGCCGAACCTGTTCGTTCTTCACGGGAATCGAACGACCCAACCAAATGACTTCTGACAACGTCACCGACTGACGCTCACGAGTCTTCTCTATCAACTCCTATTACATCACATGATGACATCATCGTCGTCGTCGTCATCATCATCATCATTGTCGTCGTCATCATCATTATCATCATAATAATAGAAATCATCGTTGACCATCATAATCATAGCAATCAACATCATCATCACCAACATCCTAATAATGATCATCACCATAATCATCATCATAATTGTCATCACCATCCGCATAATAACAATAATCATCGTAACAATAATCGTCATCACCATTACACATATTATTCACCATTACTATCATTATATTTTCAATGTTAAAAAAGTATCATCGTCAATACAATTATTATCACAATTATCTTTCATATCAAAGCTTCATCAGGATTTCGTATATTATAGACGCATTTTTCTTGGCATCTTAGCTGGCTTCACTTGACTATACAACATCTCCCAAACTGCCTTCAGCTTCACCAACTGTTGAAGACTTATTTTTTTGCTTCACCTTGGCCTGGAGCGCTTCTGAGTAGTAATTTATATGAATTCTGATTGAATGATTACCAGATCCAAAACTTAAGGTGGGTGCTAAAGATGCTGCAGCTCAGCCTGGACGCACAGTTTTGAGCGACCATGTTATCAGAGGCCAACAGTTAAAAATAAGTGCGTAGTGGACCGGTGCGTTGTCAAAGAGGTAGGGAATTTAGAGGGTAATCATAGCGCCCAGGCCTAGCCTTAATGGAACCATGCGATCTTGAAGAGGAGCTAAATAAACTATATATATAAATACATATATAAATATATATATATAATACATATAAACATACAGGGTGGGTAAAAAAAGTCTATAAGCCTGTCAATTTTCATTTCGAAATTCCTACTTTTAATCATGATATTGGCAAAAACCGTAGGGGATCTTTTTTGGCCCAACCAGTATATTTAATATTATATATATATATAATATATATATATATTATACATATAAAATATATAAACATATATAATATAATATATATTAACTGACATCAAGCCCGGATGTCATCGGGTCTTCTCTTCCGAGCCATATAATATATATATATATATTATACATATAAAATATATAAAATATATAAACATATATAATATAATATATGTCAACTGACGTCAAGCCTGGACGTCATCGGATCCTCTCTTCCGACTTCCATTCTCATCCGGATGAGGTCATCAGCGGCTGACTTATCTCCGATGTTGTATTCACAGTAGCGAATGTTTGGTGAGATCTCCTGACATCGTTGGACGTACGTCTCACGCGATTCATCGCTCACTGCTTCCGACAACTTCTCATATATCGTCCTGACGTGCAACACACAGAATTATTCACGTTTATAAATATCGCTCCGAAATCTTAAAAAAGGTGTTCAATTTTCCTTCTAAAAAAACCTGATGACTTTTAAAATATTCATTCATTCATTCATTCAAGAATTTATATAACGCTTCTGAAAGGGCACTACTCAGAAGCGCTCCCGACTCTAGCACAGCAAAAAAGGACAGTTTGGAGTTTGATAAAAAATGTTTCAGTAATTACCCCAGCAAGTAGACGTAGCTCCTGCAGGAGCCCATTCCAGACAACTGGGCCGATCACAGAAAAGGCTCTATGCTGCATCGTTGCAGTTCGTGCAAAAGGGACCAATAGCAATCCCTTCTGTGCAGATCGGAGGGGGCGGTGGTCTTGGGTACTAGTGGAGCAACAAAGCTCTTGCAAGTAGTGTGGGGCAATTCCAAGCTGGCATTGCCTAACTAGGGCAGCAATCTCAAAGCAAAGTTTATAAATATCTTTCACGATGATCAACTTGACCTTGAAGGTCAATACAAAGAAATTGTTTCATTTAGATAATTATATGAGGAAAAGCATCTTTATTTTTGCTTTGATAATGCCTAAAAATATCAATAATAATAAAACTAAAAAAGAAAATACAAATATTAAAAACCACTACAATAATAAAAATAATAAAAATTTATATGAAAACTAATCATAGTAATAGTACAAATAACTAAATACTAAAAATAATTTAAATTTTTAAAAAAATACTACAAACACCACAAACAATAATAGCAACATAAAGCTAAATATTAAAACAATTAAAAATACTAACAATACGAATAATAATACTGAACGCTACTAACAATATCAAACATTAATAATTTTACTTAGTAAAATAATAAAATTAATTTAAGTAGCATCTCTTTCGATTCGTTTCACAGCCATCTATCTTTTAGAGAGGCAATAATACAAAAGATGCAACATAGAACTTGCTCAACTAATGCAAATACGACGTACAGTACAAAAACGACAACAACACCAAACAACAACAAAACAAAAATGACAACAATACAAAAACGACAAAAATACAAAAATGACAACAATAAAAATACGATGTACAAAAAAAAACGACAACAATACCAAACAACAACAATAGAAAAACGACAACAATACAAAAACGACAACAATACAAAAGCGACAACAATACAAAACGACAACAATACAATACGACGTACAATACAAAAACGACAACAATACAAAAACAACCATAATACAAAAACGACAACAATACAAAAACAACAATGCAAAACGACAACAATACAAAAGCGACAACAATACAAAAACAACAACAATAAAAAAACGACAACAATACAAAAGCGACAACAATACAAAAACGACAACAATACAAATACCACGCACAATTCAAAAACAATGCATCAAAATCACAAAGCCTGCCACAACAATGGTACTTCATTTACGACGCACTTAGCTTCACTGAAATTCTCCATCGCATGTCTCCAATCTTCTGACTCAAAGTCGAGCAAACCTCTCATCCACGAACTGTATGCCTACGGAACAACAGCAAACACGACAATACATTGTGAGAGTGTGAGACAATATGACTTTGTCTTCAAGCAAACAATCGTCTTGCTCTGCAGTTGTTCTGATGAAGCGAGGCCACTTACTGCATGAATTGGTTTGCACTAAAAAGCTTAAACAATACACAGTGCAATGTTTAGCCAACACCACGCTGACAATTCATTTTCATTCATTTAATACATAAATACAACTTAACTTATAATAGAAACGGTGAAAATAATCATAATAGTTATAGAAATTATAATAATAATCATAATAATAGTTATAGAAATTATAATAATATCAATAATAATAATAATAGTGATAGTGATGACATTAATATGTGATGACACCTTTGCATAAAAATCAACATCTACCTGCAAACATCGTCATTTCTCACCTGTACTTCAAGTTTGGTGCGAGCGTCATATCTGCCTCCCTCGCTGAGCATCTTCAGTTCGTCTGCGTGCTTCACTGCTTTCCGCAGGCGACTGATCATGTGGAACTTCTTCCTTGGTTCCGTATTCGCCTCCGACTTCAACTGCATCGCAAACGCCCACGCACGTTCCGCATCAACCAACGGCAAATACAAACACCTGCACAAACAATGCAATACGATACAATACGATGCAAACACCTGGACAAACAGCAAAGCAATACAATACAATACGATGCAATACAATACGATACAATGCAATACAATACGATACAATGCAATACGATGCAATACAATGCAATACAATGCAATACGATACAATACAATAAACCTGGACAAACAGGTAAGAAACAATTAAATTCAATGTTATTGTTTTCTACACTTCACCAAGGTATTCGTCATGATACTTGCGATTTAAACTGGCTCTGGAGAATTGGTTGAGGAGAATTGTCAGATTCTGGCCGTACGAGAAAGTGCTTTAAAATGTGAATCATTAGACGATCACAAATGAGAGGCGATAATGATGATGATGATGACGATGATGATCCGGTTGACAGACCGCAACCGGTTACAGCGCAGAGTAATTATGCAATTGAAACAAAACACAAATTATCTAACTACTAAGAGAACAGACAGCGTGCAAAACACGAACGTGTCTGGTGAACAGCATCCGCATTCCAATCTCTCTCGCTCAGAGATTCAAGTAATTCACTAGAAATTGTCTAACAAACATCGAGTGATGCTTGGTGCATTATTGAATGCATAGTATGAAGGCCAGGGCTTTTTAACGCGCAGCTGTGCACAAAATGTGCAGTTCTAGAACACTTCTGTACAGTAAAAACTAGCAAAAAGGTCATTGTCCTCCAATTGGAAGTTATTTACCATGGGGAATGGAAAAGGAAAGAAGCGGTTGTGCAGTTCTAAAATTTTCTTAAAGGCAGTAGCAAAGGTATGGGACATATAAAGGACATGTAAGGGGACCGGCAAAGGGCATATATTATAAAGGACTGGAAAGGGGCAAATAAGGACAGGCAAAGGACATCTAAAGAACTAAGACATGTGAGAGGCAGGTACGGTAATCGGAAGACATTTGTTCACCTGGAATCCTTGAGTAGTTCTGGAGTGATTTTCTTCGGCTGGACTTTGTGTTTCGTTCCCTGTGGAAAATGCAGAACCTTCCGAATCCTTCGCATGCGACGAGCACAATACTGCCTACGAAAGCAACAGACATTCAGCAGACATCAGCAATACTAACAGATACAGAGACACAGACAGACAGACATAGACAGACAGACAGATGATAATAATTGATGTCTCTCGCTGTCTCTCTCTCTCTCTATTGCTTGATCAGCAAGTGCTGTGACAAATCCCTTGTCTCAGAAAAGTTCAGCAATAATCTGCAATTTCATTGTTTTTAATGACCTGGAGTATTGTTTGCAAATAATTAATCAACGTATATCACAATTGATCTTTTTCTGTGGTTGGCCTAGTGGTTTGGAATGGTCTTCCTTTTGAGCTACGCCTACACCCTGGGACTCTACCAGGATCCTTCCTTACTAAACTTAAAACTGTTCTTTTTTGGCGCGCTGGAGTCGGGAGCACCTCTGAGTAGTTTTTTCTTGAAGGAGCGCTATACAAATGTCCGAATGAATGAATGAATCCCGATTTATGAAGAACCCCTAGTGCTTTAGTGCAAAGGAAAAAACAAGCAAAAAATAGGTGCCAACTTTAAAGTGCCCATTTTTACCCTGTGTGCGAGCACCCATGCTTCACTGTGAGGCAAAAGGACTCCTCACCTGTATCGCTGGTAGTCGCCATGTCGCAAGCCATGCTGCAGCTGCGCCTCCTTCACAACCTGCAAGACTGCAAACAACAAACAGCAAAATAAATAAACTCAAAGCACTACACAACATATCAGTAATCTGAAATCTGTTCAAAGGCTAATCACATATGACTATTCATTCATTCATTCGGACATTTATATAGTGTTACTTCAAGTAAAAAAAACTACTCAAAGGCGCTCCCAACTCCAGCACGCCCAAAAAGAAGTTTAGTAAGAAGTGATCCTGGTAGAGTCCCAGTGTGTAGGCGTAGCTCAAAAGGAAGGCCATTCCAGACCACCGGACCAACTACAGAAGAGGCTCGAGTCTTCATGGTAGTAGTACGAGTAAAAGGAACCAAGAGGACTCCCTTATCAGCAGAGCGTAGCTGATGACGTCCTTAGATACCCAATGTAAGGTTGCATAGTTCTCGGAGGTAAATTGGACTCTATTAGAAAACACCAATCAACAGCGCAAATATGAAATTATCCGGCAAGATCCTTCACCACTGAGCACTCCTTTAACTACGCAATCGCCTGCTATTGGAATTTATAATGCAACTGCTGTTCTAAACTTTCTTCGTCTGCTGGTCGCATTAGGTTTACATTTTGCAATGAAAACAATCGAACCACAAACAGAGTTATTTAAATCTGAACCACCTGGTAAATGCAAATTCGCTCAAATGACACAGAAACCTTCCTACAAACGTAGACGCCTTAACACAATTAACGAGATCGTAAATGCAAAGGCATGGGACATATAAAGGACACGTACGAACTACCAATCGATCGATCAATCAATTATTGGTTTTATTGTAGCCAAAGGATGGTGCAAGAACAAGTAAGGGCTGGAAGAGGCGCTAAAACAAGTGCGCATACAAACAAACAAACGCAATGGAAATATATAAAGGACTGGAAAGGGGCAAGTAAGGGACAGGCAAAAGACATCTAAGGGACAGCTAAAGAACCATACGAACAATAAACTATTAAATAAAGTAATCATATCCCAGTTTTCCAATTTGACTCTCATCTGCTGCTGCTACCATCTGGCGTACACGCCGGCGTTTCTGCAGTCGTGTACCATCTGCACAGAGCTCGACATAGAAAACTAATTTCTGAGCCATAAATAAGACGTGAGATATAAACGCTTTTCGGATACAACTTGATGGTCGTTGTACCTTCGAGGGTGAAAGATTCCTTCAGATTTTCTTTATCTGCCACCACAGTCTGCGCTTCGTGATCATTTTCTGCCATGTTATCACGTTCTGCATCCGCCATCTTGGAAGCAACTAACTCTGCACCAAAGAGATAATATTATTTTCAGAGTCTCTATGCAAGAAATTATTTGCAATCCACCATTAGCGAGTCTCGATTTTTATCTATTGGCTCTTTAACATAAACCGAAATTTATAGCGCGTTTACTAGACAGGTCATGCACGATAATGCGCTTCACCACAGCCCTAGTCAGAATGCAATGTAAAGAGATGGGTTTAAATATGATCTCTGTTGTCAATGTACTTAATTGGTAAGCCACAGTGTCGAAACGAGGAGAGCAGGTTGTAGGGCTATGCCGACAGTGGCGGCGCTAGGGGTGGGGTTAGGGGGGCTAAGCGCCCCCCTAAAAAAGGCCATCCTTTTTTTCCCCATGTAAAAATAAAATTTGGACGATTTACCCCCTTTAGCCCCCCCAAAACTGAAATCCTGGCGCCGCCACTGTATGCCGCAGCAGAAGGGAGACCGGATCGAGTTGCAGTAGTCGACATTCTGTTACGGATGACTATCAAGATCGAGCTGAATTGGTAGAGAACACAACGATCAAATTTCAAATAGGATTTAATGGCTGTAAAGCCTGGAAATATTAACGACCATTATTCATTCCTAGCTTTCTGTCTTACTGGAAAAGAAATGAGCCCGCAGCGCTGACAATTATCCAATAGGTAGGCCTAATTAACTTATTATTAG
>OX457049.1:634305-701805 GCA_949752735.1 Lumbricus terrestris
GGAGGTGGAAGACCCTTCGCGGCTGACGTCGGTCGGAAATCTGATTTTCTTTGCGTTGCCTGTTGGAGACTGCTGGCCACCGAATCAGCGAACGGACTTGCTCCCTTCTTCGTTCCTAGGAAACTGATCCCTGAGAGATGTTCGAAGGCCAGGTCGACGTTACCGTAGTCGGCCACTGCGTCCCACGGAGTCATCTTTGCCTTCGGAAGCTCGATCATCTCCTTCAACCGGTTCACCGTGGGCGCCAACTCCATATCCACACCACTTCTGGTACCATTTGTGGCGGGACTCGCCGGGGGTTTCTCAGCCGCAGCAGCAGGGGCGAAACCTCCGCTGATCTTCTGCAGTAGCTTTGGATCTGGGGCAGCGGCCCTTGGAGGCCCTTCGATGGTCCATTCCTCGGACTTGGCCCTTCGCTTGGCGAACATTCTCCCTCCCTTGCCCTTCGATTGGCGAAGGTCCTCGGCAAGAGTGAAGCAGATCTGTGGGTTGATCATCGTATGCGTCGTCTTCTGGCTGAACAATCTCAGTCGCTCGAACTCCTCAGCGCTCAACGCCTTCGACCGTTCCCCGGACTCGTCCTCCGGGTTCAGCTTCGGTGCGAACAGCTTCGAAGTGGGGAGTGGCGGAGGGACCGCCACATCCCTCGCGGCTCCCATTCCTCCACCTTGGGCTTTCCAGGTGGAGGCTCCACTCCAGGGCGTCGGATTATAGTATAGGTCGGCTTCCGTGTCGCTCATCCCTCCGCGTGGCTTCAGCTCCAGTCCCGCTGTGTCAACGATCCATTTGTCCGACTTCTCCTTGCGCTTCATGAACATCCGGTGACCCCTGGCCTTTTCGTTGCTCGGAGCCGTCAACGAGAGCGCCACCTGTCTGGCCATCTTGATCTGCTCGTCGACCGTCGGGTACTTGTGGGCGGGGTCGTGGTAGAAGGACGAATCGACGTAGACTTGTTCTGGAAAGAAAACATGGAAAAGTGGTATAAGCAGTGTGAGAATTGTGGAAAGATAACTGGGGGTCGGACTATGATCCACTTTGAATTGGGGTGTTAAAACAGACTTTTCTTTGGGCTCTAAGAATGACTGGGGCTGAAACCCCAACCCTCGGCAATTATCACCCTGGGTATAAGGGTGAGAACTGCCGTGGGGGGTGAGGGGGTGTTCAATCCCAGGCCCCATAGTAGTCTTCTGTTCACACAAAACTCTGCGTGGATCATAATCTGATCTCCTTAGAGACTTTTCTACAATTCCATTATTGATGACGATAGTAGGTCTAGCTTAAAAGTCTAGAAACAGATCCACGGTCAGTAATTCCTTCGTCACTTAATAAGGCGCAGAGATTTCGCTTCAAAGCTACGCATGTCGTCGAATATAGAGCGCTATATAAATCTTCATAACAAATGAATGAATGAATAAGTGAATGAATGAGCGAGTGAGCGATTGAATGAATGAATGAAAGAATGGATGAACGAATGAATGAATGATTAGCCTAACTCACTCTTTTCCGTATCTTGAAGAATCGAACCAAACTTTTCATCGTTGCTGTTATCAACGTTCCCACCGATTATCTTGTTAAGATGAGGTGGAATCTCATGGAAAGGAAGTTTTCCAAATCCATCCGTTACATCATCGTTCCTTGTCCTCTGCTTCCATCCACCACCTCCTCTTCCTCCATCTCCTCCTCCGCCGTCACTCCCAAGGTCAAAGTCCGATCGGGGTGATGCAGACGGAGCAACTGGAAAAGTTTTCCTTGGCTGTGGAGGAGTGGAGCTCGGTTGCCAGACGTTTGGTTTGTGCTTTGCAACCTCGACGTGGCTGGTCTGAAGGGAAGATTGAGAGCTTCTGGTGACCCCTGGAGCAGCTGGAGGCGGTACGTTCTCCTTCGACGCGTTCCAGCTAGGCCGGGGAGTGACCGCCTGGTTGTCCTGAGAGAACATCGTTGTAGTCGTCGTCCTTGAGGATTCAGTCTGCCACGATGGAGGTTTCCAAGCAGCAGGAGGGGCATCATCCTCTCTGTAGTTGCTTCCGATTGAAGCGCTGGAACGGGTGGCGCTGGTTTCCTGCTGGGAGAATGAGGTTCTCCTGGGTTCCGCTGCCTCCGGTTGCCACGAGGGAGGCTTCCAGGCAGCAGGAACAGGAGGAGGGACATCATCTTCCCTGTAGTTGCTTCGGCCTGGAGCGCTGGAACGAGTGACGCTGGTTTCCTGCTGGGAGAATGAGGTTCTTTCCGTTGCATCCGGTTGCCACGTGGAAGGTTTCCATACGGCGGGTGCCTTGTTCTGAGTCCCCGCAGAGGGTCTTGGCTGCTTAGGCAGTGGAGGAGCCACAGAGAAGAGGGGACCGTTCGAAGGACTTCGCGAATGTTCTTTCGTGGCGCCCCCGCTGATGGGGAACCCTGGCTTCTTCGAAGGTCTGCCCCATGTGTCATCGTCGTCAGGTCCAGTTTCCGGTTCCGACAGATGGATCTGGAAGGTCCTCTGCTGCTGGACATTGTTGACCGTTGGTTGACCCTGGACTGTGGCTGTTGTACGAGATGACCACTGGACAGTTGATTGGGTTGACGAGGAGGAGGGACCGGGTCTGCGTTGAGGTTCTGGTGATGGAGTTGTCTTGAACTGAACGGGGGATGTCGCGGTCCCTCCTGCAGCTGGGGTCAGGGAACGCTGCCGTCCGCCACCCAGAGACCCTCGAGTCACGTACAGCTGACCAGTCACACCACCCTTCCTATTGGAAGCACACAGACACAAACCATATATTACCTCCTCATCCATCCTTCAAGAACTCCGCCACTCGCTAATTCACAAAATTATTAAATAATTGACTTATCAATTGCAATTTGTCTTAATGACTAACTGACTGGCTGAATTATTGAATGCTTGATTTATTGACTGGTTATTTGACTCAATGACTGACCAACTGACTAATTGACTAATTCACTGACTGATTCATTGACTGGCTATTTGATTGACTGACTGGCTATTTGATTGACTGACTGGCTATTTGTTTGACTGACTGTCTATTTGACTGACTTAATGACTATTTGGCTCTGACTGACTGGCGATTTGACTATGTGACTGATTGACTGACTAATTTGTTTGACTGATATTTTTTGACTGATTAACTGACTATTTGGCTGGCTGAGCCAGCAACTATTTGACTGTGACTGACTGACTGACTGATTGACTGACTGACTGACTGAATGAATGTGGCTGACTGACTGACTGAATGACTGACTGACTGACTGACTGACTGACTGACTGACTGACTGACTGACTGACTGACTGACTGACTGACTGACTGACTGACCTGAGAATCTTAAGGTTGAGGTATTGTCCTGCATCGTCGACCAATCTCATCGCATCTGCATGGCTGATGTTTCGACATGGTTGATCGTTGACGCTCAGAAGAATGTCACCCTCCTCCAGTCCAGCGTCCCATGCCTTACTCTTCCTCCGTAGCTGAACAATTATTTTATTGTCTTCATCAATCAAGATCAACAACAGAAAGTAGCTGTTGTTCTAAATAATGATAAAAGTAATGCATCAATCGAAGGTCATGACCTCCACGAATGTATGAGGTCACTGTCGGTGGGAGGATTGGAAATATACGCCGAGACTGAGAACTCGAAGACGCCAACGATTAGCCCCTATATATAGCCCCCTGGCGCCGCTACTGAATCTTTTACCGTGCCTTCTCCCTCCCTCTATCTCCCCTTCTTCCTCTTCCTCTCCCTCTTTTCATGGGTTTGGGGTAAATTCTGATTCTTCCCTCTTTTCAATACCCGTAACCTCCAAAAACAACAGCCAATGTGGGCTCCAACTTCGTAAACAGCATCGTATTTTATAAATGTCTTCTTACAATAATTAGCTGATAATAATTTATCTAGATCCTTTACACTCTGATAATTGTCATTTCGCAATCGCAATCTTGAAATTTCTAAAGAGTTTCTCGAAAGTCAAAACCCAAGAGCGGGGCACTACCTTGTTCACGAGCGATGTGTTGCGTCAAAAGATTAGTACGAACGAGTAGTCCAAAGAAGGTTCAGTTTCGCACCAAAGAAGGTGATTAGATTAGATTAGGATTAGATTAGATTAAGGGTGAGAATTGCCAGAGGGCAGAGGGGTCAAGTCCATATATAGTCTTTATCCGGACCGCATAGTAAAGTCTTCATCACATACCCTATAGTTTAGTCCCTAACTCCAAATAAATCAAAGTGTGACCTCCTTATTTTCATCTGTCTATAAATCCTCATGCTGATTAGAATTAGACTAAGCGCTTAAAGTGTGGAAAAATAAGTACCTTCATGGACGCCCCTTACTTTTCCAGGTTGTGCTGGCCAACAAGTGGCAGGACGGCGGTCAAATTTTAAAATAAGTGCATGGACGCCGTCCATGACCGTCCGGGCACACTTTAAGCCCTGATTAGATTAAAGATTAGCGAAGGGTCACACTGACCTTGGCAATGACGTGAGGCTGTCCATCTCCTCCGAAAAGTCGAAATCCATACGGAGCTCCTCCCACAATCCGGATCAACGTTGGTTGATTATTCTGAGAGAATTCATCAACGTACGACGCCATTGCAGACTAACGTAAGTCTCTCTCTTCACGGTCGACCTCCAAAGTCTTCACAACACGTTTCACTTACTTACTCACACTCTCTCTCTCTCTCTTTCTCCCTCTCTCTATCTGTCTAAAGTTGAGGGTTGATTAATCGCAGAAAGGGTGCTAATTCCTCCTTTCTTCCCTTTCTTCCCCGAATCTTCTTCTGCCACCTTTTGCCCTTTCATGCAGCTCTCCTTCCTCTCCTTCGCTGGGCAGCGATGCAGCAGCGGCGGCCGCAAGAAACCCCTGGACATCGGTCGCGAATCGGGATGCTACGATGTTCCCGGCTGCTGCTGCTGCTGCTGTTGAAACAGACGCTCCTTCTCCCCCTTCACTCTCTCCCACTATCTTCTCTCTGTCTCTGCTTGTCTGTCTCTGTCTGTCTGTCTCTCTCCCCTCTCCCTCGCCCCTTCTCTCTGCGTCTCTCTCTTTCTCTGCCTGCCTGCCTCTGTCTCTCTGTCTGTCTGTCTCTGTCTGTCTGTCTCTGCCTCTGACTGTCTGCCTCTGTCTGCCTCTGTCTGTCTTTGTCTTTCTGTCTGCCTCCCTCTGCCTCTCTCCCCTCTCCCTTCCCTCTCTCTCTCTGCGTCTTTCTTTCTCTGTCTGTCTGTGCGTATCTCTGTCTCTGTCTCTCTTCAAGGCATGTGCGTCGGCGTAGCGCGCTCTCAGCCGCACCTGCCTATAGTCTGAACTCTGAAGGCCTCGTCTGCCTTTCGAGTATTCTAAGAGGTGCCTTTCCTATAGACCGTAGAACCACGCAACACTCGCAGGAACTGTGGAAGTTAGGAAGGAAGGAAGGAAGGTAGGAAGGAAGGAAGGAAGGTAGGAAGCAAGGAAGGATGGAAGGAAGGAGGGAAGAAGATAGAGGGGAGGGAGGGAAGAAAGAAAGGAAGGAAGAAAGGAAGGAGGGATGGAAGGTAGGTAGGAAGGAAGGAAAGAAGGGAGGAAGGGATGGAGGAAGGGAGTGAGTGAGTGAGTGAGTGAGTGAGGGAGGGAGGGAGGGAGGGAGGGAAGAAAGGAAGGAAGGAAGAAAGAAAGGAAGGACGGAAGGGAGGAAGAAAGAAAGAAAGAAAATAAGAGAGAAAAGAAAGAAGGAGATAGGGAGGGAGGGAGGGAGGGAGGGAGGGAGGGAGGGAGGAAAGAAAGGAAGGAAGGAAGGGAGGAAGAAAGAAAGAAAATAAGAGAGAAAGGAAAGAAGGAGATAGGGAGGGAGGGAGGGAAGAAAGGAAGGAAGGAAGAAAGGAAGGAAGGACGGAAGGGAGGAAGAAAGAAAGAAAGAAAATAAGAGAGAAAGGAAAGAAGGAGATAGGGAGGGAGGGAGGGAGGGAGGGAGGGAGGGAGGGAGGAAAGAAAGGAAGGAAGGAAGGAAGGAAGGGAGGCAGGCAGGGAGAGAGGGAGGCAGGGAGGGAGGGAGGCAGGGAGGGAGGAGGGAAGGAATGAAGGAAGGAAAGAAGGAAGGAAGGAATGGCATTTCTTCCATTTCCAATCTTATCGACACTGTTGGTGGAATCTGCAGCCTACGCTTTCTCTTCATTGGAATCACAGCTGCAGCCTAAATGGGTCTAAAGTTTAGGCAGCTTTATAGTCTCCTTCTCTTTCAAACCACGTCTGACTTTCAATGTAATAAAAATGTGAATCGGCGAGATATAAATTAGCTCAAGGTCAGGGCTTTCTTAACGTGCAGTTCTACACCAAATGTGCAATTGGATTTGAGTGGTTTTAGACGTTGCAAATAAAAAGTACCAAGTATAAAAGGGTCATTAATTGTCATCCTATTGGGAATAATTTACGATGGGGAATATGAAGAAGGAATTGAAGTGGTCGTGCAGTTATAAAAATTCCTTAAAAACAGCCATGCTCAAGGCCACATATAGACCTTAAAGTCTCGAACATGGGCGCTAAACAAATTAACCACAAAAGTCAGGTTGCCTGGTCAAGGTCCAAGGCTGTAGTTAGCGGGGTGTTTTGGGTGTTTGAACACCCCCCCCACCGCCCCAAATGAAAAATGTCAAAAATAAAAGAAGGCACTTACTAGCACATGATGCAGAAACCATGAAATAAAAACCATGAAAACATCCCCCGAAATAATAAATGTAAAAATCGAATGAAATGGTGTCATTTCCCGAAGATTTCGGCCGGATGACATAAAAAAGTCATCAATTTTTTCAAATATTATTTTCGGACAGAAAACTGAAGAAACACCCCCGGAATAAAAACCTGGCTACGGCCTTAATTGTCAAGGTCAGTCTAGAGTGAAACACTTAAGTGCGTATATACGCCGATGGATAGAGTCGATGATCATATAGAAGTGGATCTGAAGGTGGGCGATTAATTTAGAGCCGTGCTTCCATAGTGTTTCTTAGAGCAGTGGTTCACAAACTTCTCTGAGTCGCGATCCACTCACGTGTAAACATCTTATCCGTCTCGAGAACCACTGAATAAAATTAAACATCACGTAGGCCTACTAGAAATAATTTGATGCTGATTTACGGGCACCGTTTAAAAATTGCCACATTCACGACCTGGTCACCTGGTGCCGTCAGCTCTTGGAGCTCTGGCGACAGTCATGTTATAATTAGCCTAATCATAGACAAATGCTGTTAGTATGCGCACTTGTTATAGCGCCCCTTCAAGCACACTACTCAGAGGCGCTCGCAACTGAAGGGCGGACACTGTATCTGAGTTTCACGCCATGCCGCATGAGCAACTGCAAGTGAAGGACTTGCCCAAAGTCCCTACGCGGCGACTTGAAGTGGATTCAAACCTGCAAGTCTGCAATTAACACTCCGGCTGCAAGGCGACGAACATCCCCACTACACCACCGCGCCCCACGCGGATGGCCTCGTCCATTAAATAACTTTAGGTAAGTCCTATAATGTGTCACAATATTATACAAAACGCAGGCACCCTCCTCCCCCCAGCCCAAACAACTTGCCCGGATAACTTCCCACCCACCATACACCCCCAGCTGCAGCTTTGTAACTTGCTGGCACGGTCCAAAGACTAGCGCCGATTGATGCCTACAGGGCAGACCCTAACACTCGCCCTCCCCCCCTCATAGGTCGCTGTGGGAGACCTGCTTCACTCACGTAGGCTTCTGCAACCTTGGATCCCTCAGCTACATAAATCTACTCTAATAAGACAAATGAATAAACAGTAGGCGGAGTTTCTTTCATATGATTATGTTCAGAACGTATATCGCCTGCGTGGCTCTCCTGCATTCGCGTTTGCATAAGTAGTTCCTACAGTTCCAAGTACACCACCGACAGTAGCAGCAGCGGCAGCAGCAGCAACAGCAGCAGCAGCAGCAGCAGCTTTCTATCCAACGCTGCTCCCTGCATGTAAAAGTTCCATCGCAGGAACGAATGAGCAGCGTCAGTTTCAACACAGCATGCACCTATACACAGCGCAGCAACGCTAGGATTCCTTCGCCAAAGCAGCGTGGAAAGATCATGCAGCCACAAGAGTATAAATATAACAGAAGCAGAGGGAGGGAGGGAGATGGAGGGAGACCGTGGTGTTGTTGTATGTGGAGTCGGACGATGACTCTTACCGACGGAGGGAGGGTGGTCTGCTTCTGGCACAGCCTCAGATTTATATGAACCGAAGTGCACGGTTGTTAACGCACGATGATTCTCTCTCTCTCTCTCTCTGTGTGTGTGTGTGTGTGTGTGTGTGTGTGTGTGTGTGTGTGTACGGCTACACGTTCGGTTGTGAAATCGTCGCTGGTTTGACAAGACACCTCCTGCTGTGGAACGTGGCTCTTAGTGTGGCCACGCCGAGATCTGCGAGTTGGGGAAATGTATCTTCATTGGGAATATGAATCAAATCTGCGGGGGAGGTGTAAAGACCTACAGGTGGGAGCGAGATTTTCGAGATGATTAATATGGTATGTGCACTATGTGCAGTGGATAGGTTTGGTGGCCATAGCGTAAGTTGAGCGGTTGGGTAACCACGCCAGGGCAGTAGATAATTCTACCCCAGATGGTATTCTGCACCCAGCTCAGACCGTCGAATGTTGGTGGGAAGAACAGACGGCAATGCAGATTCTTCTTTTCGTGCTCTGCCCTTAGGCAGGTTCGAATGTTTGACGTCTCCAATCTTACAGATATGCAGATATGCATCGTCATAAGCCGAGACTAAGAAAATAAGTCGAAGTAATAGGACTTCAGAGCAATACAATGGCTGCTTCTCGTGCAGCTCCTTCGTTCCTGCAATTGAGATCTTCTGCACGTCTGCCATCGTCTTGGCCAACTGCACCCCACCCACTCACCCATCCTTTTCTCCCACCCACCCCTTAGTGTGCCTGGACGGCCATGGACGGCGTCCATAAAGATTAATTAGTTTATAAAATTGCGGCAGATCATGGCTGCCGCAATTTTATTACATTATTATTACTAATCTTTATTATTACTTCTGTGTATTATTTTGCATTTCTGACCTGTAACCTGGTGCGGTTTGTCACACTTTGAATTAAACGAATATCTGCATAGGCGGAGACCTGGGCCGAGAATTGGGGGGGACGGAAAGACGCGAGATTTTCAGAAAAATTTCTGACGACCCGGCGAAATCTCGGGAAAAAATATTTTCGCCGCCAAAAAAGTTGATGACCTTTTTTTTTAAGTCATCCGGCCAAAATCTCGACGAAATTTTTCTATTTTCGCCGCCGCCAAAAAAGTTTGACCTTTTTTTTTAGGCATCCGGCCAAAATCTCAAAGAAATTTTCTATTTTCGCCGCCAAAAAAAGGCTTGACGCTCAAACATTGGGGGGGGGGACAAATGCATGGGCCGTCCCCCCAACACTTTCATTGGGGAGGACCGTCCCCCCTGTCCCCCCCTAGGTCTCCGCCACTGATATCTGCATGTCCTTGTTTTAAAATCTGAACACCGTTCAGCCACTTATTGGCAAGCACAGACTAGAAAGGTAAGGGGTGTCCAGGCAATCATTTTCCCCACACTTTAGGCACTGCACCCGCCCGCCCACCCATCCTTTTCTCCCATCCACTCATCCATCCATCCATCTTTTTCTTCCATCCATCCACCAATCCATCAAATTGCCAAGACGCCTGCCAGCCATGCCCACAGCACACGTGGCTCCATTGCAAGTATTACGCGCTGCAAGTCAACGCTTCTGCCTCATTGCTCTCAAATTCTGCAGCCAAGCAGCTCAGCATCTTCTCGGCTGCTGATGCTGACGATGATGATGATGATGTGCAGAGCGTTTCTTTTGCACCACAAGTCTGAAATCATCGACTGGAGAAAAACTGGAGAAAACCACCACGAACCCCTAATGATTAAACGCTTGTTGGCCAGTGGCGGCGCCAGGATTTCAGGTTTGGGGGGGCTGAAGCCCCAAGCCCTTCCTCCCTCCCAGAGACGCAACTAGAATATTTTCTTCCCAGGGCGGTGATATTGCAATCACCGTAGGCGCGAAGCTGTGAGTGCCGAATGCATGAACGAAGCACATACCGACCAAGGGTTTTACAAGAAATTGTGCACTGGCACAAACGCGCTCCACATAAATATTCCATTGCAATATGTAGTTGGAGATTGAGTGGGTTAATTGCTGAGGTTTTTGATTTTTGGTGTATCCGGCCGCAATCGTAGATTAAGTTCAGAATTAACATAAACAAAGGTGTCCAACTAAGATAGCAAAGGAGAATGGGAGGTCCTCAAACGCGTTAGCGTAGCCTAAAGTCTATGCCGTGACCGCGCTGTACCATACCCCGAGTTGGAGACCGAGCTGAGCAAAGGCTATGCGGTATATACAGTGCGTGTGCACACAGCAGCCCGAGTAGCTATGTGGTGCAGACAGTGAAGTAATGTAAGTCCCTATTGTCTTTGACATACCGATATGCAAGCACTCAAAAAACACGTTGACTAGAGTTCCAAGTTATCACAATAAGAGGTGTCCAACAACGAATTAATATACACAAATTTCACAATAAAATGGTGTGCAATCCAGTATTATCGTATAAAAAGTCGACCATGGACACGGACTCGAATTCCAAGTTATGACAATAAAGGTGTCCAACACAGTATTATTACTCAGAAATGGTCTAAGACAACAGAGGTCGTTACCCTAAACATTCAATTAAAATAATCACAAATAAAAATAAATCACAATAAAGGTGTCCAACAGCGTATTAATATACAGAAATTCCACAATACAATGGTGTGCTATTCAGTATTATTGTATACAAAGTCAACCATGGACACAGACTCGAGATCCAAGTTGTCACAATAAAAGGTGTCCAACACAGAATTAATATTCAGAAATTTCACAATAAAATGGTGTGCAATTCAGTATTATCGTATTAAAAGTCAACCATAGACACAGACTCGAGATCCAAATTGTCACAATAAAAGGTGTCCAACACAGTATTAATATTCTGAAATTTTACAATAAAATGGTGTGCAATTCAGTATTATCGTATAAAATGTCGACCATGGACACGGACTCGAGTTCCAAGTTATCACAATAAAGGTGTCCAGCACAGTATTATTATTCAGAGAGGGTCTATGACAACAGAGGCCGTTACCGTGGATATTCAATTAAAGTAATCAAAAATAAAAAATCACAATAAAGGTGTCCAACACCGCATTAATATTCAGAAATTCCACAATACAATGGTGTGCAATTCAGTACTATAGTATAAAAATTCAACCATGGACACAGACTCGAGTCCAAAGTTATCACAATAAAGGTGTCCAACACAGTATTGTTATTCAGAAATTGTCTATGACAACAGAGGCCGTTACCCTGGACATTAAATTAAATAATCAAAAATAAAAATAAATCACAATAAAGGTGTCCAACAGAATTCACAGGACATTATTATAATTATTATCTGCCTGCATATTACTAATGACAGAAAACAGTTTAAGTTTCCTTAAAATGAAAATATGCATGCTTAGATATATGCACACAATTATTTTATGTATATATATGTATATATATTTATATATATACATATAATTATCCGAACACAAATGTTTTACATGTATATGCTAATAGCACTAGGACTTCTTAGTTGACCATTATATCAAACGTAGGCCGACATTCCCAGACAGTGGTGGTATACACAGCAAGAATACAATAATTATTATACCGAAAATAACAAGAGCGCACATATTTGAGGTGTGTAAGAGAAACATGACGCATTATTGTGTCAAAGGAATTTCTGGATAAAACTCAATCTTCTGGATAACCAGCGGTATGTAATATTATTTTCATGCATGATGTGCAGTACAGATGCAACACTACTATGGGAGACTTTAAAAATTTTACATACTGCAGAGCTGTAAGTGTACTCTAAAGAGTTCAGGTCACTTTTGGTAGAGCTGACAGCTTCCATTCCATAAAGAAGAAACGGTTTACAGTAGGCAGCTACTACATGCAACAAAACTGGTTCACTAAATTTGTAGCATTTGCTATGCAACGAAATAAATGACCTATACAACTTAATATATATATATATATATATATAATATTGTATATATAGTTGATTTCGATGCGATTGACCATTGCCTAGCTTTCTTATTACGAAATAAGCCGTAATGGATATTTTCTGGTTTTTGCTTTGGGGGCCGATCCGCATTTAGAGGCTATAACCCATAGCCCTCTGACGACGCCACTGGCGCAAGCATCTGCGCTTTGATTATATAGTTGATTGCAGAAGGGAGAAAACCCTAAACATTCTTTTGTGACGATGTTAAAATTTGTGAAATATGCGAAAAATCAAGAGAAAATACAACATTGCACCACTTTTTGAAGGACGGCATTTTCGATGGATGGATCCAATTTGACCAGGGTCTATGACAACAGAGGTCGTTACCCTGGACAGAAATTTGCTCGGCATATTACAGCACTTAAGAGCTTTCTTCTTTTGAAGTTTGATTGGCATTTTCGATATATATATATACGTCTAATACTTATAAAACGGTTTCAATCTGGAACGAGGTGTCTAAGAGCCATGTTGTTTCTTCGACAATTTCGACAACCCTGTCCGGTTGTATGGTCAAAAGGTAAGGGTGCAAACTTGTCACCCGTTTTCATAGACTGAGGCCAAGAAATGAAGTCGCTAACTTCATTCTCAAAGTAGATTTCGATGACATTGATCATTGTCTAGTTTTCTTATTACGAAAGCCGTTATAGACATTTTCCGCATTTTGCTTTGGGGGGGCTGAGCCGCATTCAGGGGGGGCTTAGCCCCCTCCAGCCCCCCCCCTGGCGCCGCCACTGTTGTTGGCAAACCCAAAGGAATGCAGCTATTTGTGGGTGGGTAAGACGGTTATCGGTGCAAAAAGAGTAGATGGATGGGAACCAGTGCAAGAGATGTTTTTCTTTGCTGGGTGTAACGATGTCACCCAAGACTTCATGAACACAGTCCGCACATCGGTTTTAATTTAAGAGATTTCGTTAGATATATTTGATGCATTCACCGTTTGCGAGTGAATTATGTAACGGCGCAATATCAATCGCTGAGGACATGCCCACATTGCAAGGTAATGTAATGTAATGCCGTGCATTGCAAGGTAATGTAATGCCGTGCATTGCAAGGTAATGTAATGCCGTGCATTGCAAGGTAATGTAATGCTGTGGAACCATTGCAAGGTAATGTAATGCGGTGGAACCATATATTGCAAGGTAATGTAATGCAATTGAACCATGGCAAGGTAATGTAATGCGGTGGAACCATGGCAAGGTAATGTAATGCGGTAGAACCATATATTGCAAGGTAATGTAATGCAATTGAACCCTTGAGTGCTCTTCTTTTGCAGAAAACCTAATGGCTCTAGTAGACAAAATGAAGACTCAATAATCACTGAAGCAGTACGTACGAAGAAAAATCCTTCGTTTTTCGCTGGTAAAATCAGACACATTGAACCATTGGAGGGGCATTAACTTAATACACCACAGGGTAATTTTTTTAAATAACTGGAGAGGTTGAAAAATGAACTGGGAGAATTGAACCTCACATCTCATGACAACTCAAACCATACCGTTAGAGCAGTTACAAATGCTGGTTAAAAATCAGAATAAAACTCATATCAGAAGCTGGACACAGGACACTTCTTTGAATAATAGAAAATTATATTTCATGTAATGTTTGTAGACCAAACTGTGGATAGGCAGTTGGCTTGATAAACAATATACTTACTTGCGTACCAAATACTAGAGTTCCACACGTGAAATTAGTAAAAATGCTATGAAAGCATGACACTAAAATCTAAATCAATCTCAGAAACGTTTTCAGGAGGTATAGAACCATACATAATCCTCAAGGACCAACTTTAACTCTTCTATATCTCTAATAAAACACCGTTTCAATCATCAAATTCTTTAAACCATCGAAAGAACAAAACTCAATTTGTACATACCTCTCATCTTCAAGACTACCATAACCTTCAATTCCAAATAATTTATGAAACATATTTTCACTAGTCTCTCTGCAATCCATCCACAATCCACTCAACTTAAAATTTAAATGAAAACGGGGGGAAGAACCAAGCAACTGGTCAAACAGTCTTTCTCATCACAGTTCAGAAAACAGTTCAGATAGCAGTCACAACATGAGGCAAATGTATTCTGTCATTACACGTGAAAATCACCAGAAATCCTCCATATTATTATACTGACCCAACCAAATCGAGTAGAAAGCTTGAAACAGTCAACGAGTTTCTTATCATCAATCAACTTATCCACTATATCCTGTCGCCCAGTGCCTAAAGTGTGGAAAAATAAGTGCCTGGACGCCCTTTACCTCTCCAAAAGAAGTGCCTGGACGCCCCTTACCTTTCTAGTCTGTTCTCGCCAATAAGTGGCTGGACACTGTTCAGATTTTAAAATAAGTGCATGGACGCCGTCCATGACCGTCCAGGCACACTTTAGGCCCTGCTGTCGTCTGTCTGTCAAATCCATTCCTACGTAATCCTCGTGAAACGTCGAATACGCACAAACAATCAACGTCAGCGTCATTCCTCTGTATCATCCCAGCATCTGACTGAATCATACTAGACATCACACCATCATTCATCCTCTGCAGCTATTGTCATCGTTTTCCTTTGTCTTTTTCTCTCTTCATCTTCACGTTGTGTATGGCAAGTTCAAGGGGTTAAACGTTTTCATCCATTCATCGGCGTGTGTGCTTGGATCCTCTCTCCGACCGCTTTGCCCCATCTTCCCCCGCTCTCGGTGACCTGTGCAAGAAAGAAGAATGCAATGATATCAAAGTCAACGAATTAGGAATCGATGATAAAATTATGGGGGAGATGGGATGAGTCATGTCTTCATGAGTTACTTAAAAGCCCGATATCACAACTCAAGACATTTATTTTTGCAATGATTATCCCACTTTTAGCTGTATGTGGCACCGTTGTAATTGTTATGGCTGTTACTCATTCATTCAAGTATTTATATAGCGCCTCTTCAAGGAAACTAATCAGAGGCGTTCCCGACTCCAGCACGGCCAAATAAAACAGTTTTTAAGTGCTTATAGAATGCGTCAGAGAGTGATCTAGGGAACAGGTGCAGCTCAATCAATCAATCAATCAATCACATAAATTTATATAGCGCCCCTTCAAGATCTCTACTCAGAGGCGCTCCCAACCCAGGCCTGGTCAAAGAGAAAGGTCTTGAGAAGACGGTAGAAAGAGCCAGCAGAGTCACGGGGAAGCGAACGGAGAGCCGCAGGGAGGCCATTCCAGCTAGCTGGACCCACCACGGAAAATGCTCTTCGCTGCATAGTAGTGGTACAACAAAAAGGGACAAGATAGTCACCGCGGGCAGCTGACCGCAGCGAACAACGGCCCAGAGAAACCGAGACTGGAGTAAAAAGCTCACATAGGTAGGATGGAGCTTGAGACAGAATGCAGCGCCAAGCTATAGACGAAACTCTATAAGCAATGCGTTGCTGCAGTGGGAGCCAGTGGAGGTCGTCCCTCATGAAGGCAGAAATGTGAGCAAACCGGGAGATGCCACCAACCAAGCGTGCTGCAGATCGAAGGACCATAACCAAGGAGTTCAGACGGATCTGTGGGAGGCCAACATAAAGAGAGGAGCAGTAATCTAAGCGGCTGCAAACAAAGGCATGGACAAGAGTAGAAGATGCAGTGAATGAGAGAGCGAGCAACGACACGCAGCTGTCGAATTTGATAATAGCAGGCACGTGACAGAGAAGAGATGTGCTTAGAGAAGGAGAGTTCTTGGTCCAAGATGACCCCAAGGTCTCGAACAGAGGTAGAGAAGGTTACCAGGGGAAACTCATGTGCGAGAGCAGCCAAGTCAATCTTGGCCAGCTGCTGGCGAGTTCCCAGCCATATGAATTGCGTCTTCAGAGAGTTGAGTCGCAGTCGATTTGACGAAAGCCAAGAAGTAAGGGTGTCAGAAGCACTGACCATAAGGCGGACAGTTTTGGCTGCGTCCACAGCAAAGCAAGTGGGAGGGCATTCCATAGCACTGGGCCAACCACAGAAAAAGCACCATGAAACATAGAAATTGTCATTGCTAGTATTAAGAGTCCACAAAACAAGCACGCACACACGCTGCATGACACTGGTATAATTGTGTTTAAGCATTATTTTTCAAGTGCCTGTAGTCGGGTGAAGCGTTCAGAGGCGCTACCAGTGCACAAGAAGAAGAAATAGGTTTTCAGAAGAGACAGACTACCAGACAGAAGTGTAAAGCAGCGGTTCCCAACCCGTGACCCGCGGGCCAAAAGTGGCCCGCCTGGCCTACAAAAATGCCCGCAGCTTCTCAATGAACTAAGAAAAATATATGTAAAAATTGACAATTTGGACATGATGGAATATATAATTCTTTTCTATGACAAATTATTTCATGTGGACGTTATTAAATCGCATCAAACATTCTATTTTGATTCACTTATAACAATTTTATATGCCCTTAGTTAATTAAATTTTAGCCTTGTGGCTCCTAATGTCCTTCAACTAAGAAAAAGTGGCCCTCGTGTCCTCCAACATTGAAAAAGTGGCCCGGCAGTCAAAAAAGGTTGGGAACCACTGGTGTAGAGCAAACCAAAAGAGAAAGCTCATTTGAAAGATACTGTAGACTAATTGAAGCAATTTATGGTCGTAGACCAACAAGACAAAAAAACTGTCTGTCTATCTATCCATCCATCCATCCATCCATCCATCCATCCATCCATCCATCCATCCATCCATCCATCCATCCATCCATCCATCCATCCATCCATCCATCCATCCATCCATCCATCCATCCATCCATCCATCCATCCATCCATCCATCCATCCATCCATCCATCCATCCATCCATCCATCCATCCATCCATCCATCCATCCATCCATCCATCCATCCATCCATCCATCCATCCATCCATCCATCCATCCATCCATCCATCCATCCATCCCTCCATCCATCCATCCCTCCATCCCTCCATCCATCCCTCCATCCCTCCATCCCTCCATCCCTCCATCCCTCCATCTAATCTATCCATCATTATGAAAATTACTGGAAGCAACTGTCTCACCCTCCAGTGAGATCAACGACGATTGGGTTGACCTTCGAAACGGACGAAGCAATTCTCGGTCGCTTTGACGACGTCGGTCGAACGTCATCGTCATCCGACTCCTCCCACGACTCCTCGCTTCTCCTGCGCCGCGACTTCGACTTCTTCGACTTCTTATGCTTTGACGATGACTCCCTGTCTTTCGTCGACGACGACTTCTTGTGCGACGATCTGTTCGGAGTCGGCGACTTCTGCTGCGACTTGTGTCGTGCGTCGGAGGAAGGCTTCGATCCGTGTTTCGATCGAGAATGATCGCCATGACGACGCGATGGAGATTTTGAGGCGGATCTAGAAATGGAAAGAAAAGAAGGAATAGAAATCTGCTGGAATCAAATTGTTTATTATATCGACTTCATTGGATTCGTAGAGACAAGAAAGAGATGCATCAATAAAATATAGAGCTATATAAGTTCAACTCTTCAGTACATACTGAAATTATTTATTTATTTACTAGGAATTTGATATATAGCGTCCTTCAAGGTAACTACTAAGTTAATGTGGAAGAGAGTTCGAAGCTGAGAGGCCAACGCATGCAATGCACATGGTGTGGAGCATGGTAGTGTACTGGGTATGTTCGTTGCCATGCATCCGGAGGGTTGCAGGTTCGAATCCACCTCAAGTTGCCATGTACAGACCTTGGGCAAGTCCTTAACTCGTAATTGCTCAGCGCTTCGGCGTGAAACTCAGATGCAGTGTCAATGCTGCAGTCGGGAGCGCTTCTGAGTGAAGAGCTTGAAGGGGAGCAATAACAAGTGCACATACAAACAAACGCGGAATCAGTTAAAATTTTTAGTTAGTGTGGAAGAACATCAATATGACCCTCATTTCCACCTTTTTCCACCCACAATCACCTTGTTGAAGAACATCAATATGACCCTCATTTCCACCTTTTTCCACCCACAATCACCTTGTGGAAGAACATCAATATGACCCTCATTTCCACCTTTTCCCACCCACAATCACCTTGTGGAAGAACATCAATATGACCCTCATATCCACCTTTTTCCACCCACAATCACCTTGTGGAAGAACATCAATATGACCCTCATTTCCACCTTTTCCCACCCACAATCACCTTGTTGAAGAACATCAATATGACCCTCATTTCCACCTTTTTCCACCCACAATCACCTTGTGGAAGAACATCAATATGACCCTCATTTCCACCTTTTTCCACCCACAATCACCTTGTGGAAGAACATCAATATGACCCTCATTTCCACCTTTTTCCACCCACAATCACCTTGTGGAAGAACATCAATATGACCCTCATTTCCACCTTTTTCCACCCACAATCACCTTGTGGAAGAACATCAATATGACCCTCATTTCCACCTTTTCCCACCCACAATCACCTTGTTGAAGAACATCAACATGACCCTCATTTCCACCTTTTTCCACCCACAATCACCTTGTGGAAGAACATCAATATGACCCTCATTTCCACCTTTTCCCACCCACAATCACCTTGTTGAAGAACATCAACATGACCCTCATTCCCACCCTTTTCCACCCACAATCACCTTGTGGAAGAACATCAATATGACCCTCATTTCCACCTTTTCCCACCCACAATCACCTTGTTGAAGAACATCAACATGACCCTCATTTCCACCTTTTTCCACCCACAATCACCTTGTGGAAGAACATCAATATGACCCTCATTTCCACCTTTTTCCACCCACAATCACCTTGTGGAAGAACATCAATATGACCCTCATTTCCACCTTTTTCCACCCACAATCACCTTGTGGAAGAACATCAATATGACCCTCATTTCCACCTTTTTCCACCCACAATCACCTTGTTGAAGAACATCAACATGACCCTCATTCCCACCCTTTTCCACCCACAATCACCTTGTGGAAGAACATCAATATGACCCTCATTTCCACCTTTTTCCACCCACAATCACCTTGTGGAAGAACATCAATATGACCCTCATTTCCACCTTTTTCCACCCACAATCACCTTGTTGAAGAACATCAATATGACCCTCATATCCACCTTTTTCCACCCACAATCACCTTGTGGAAGAACATCAATATGACCCTCATTTCCACCTTTTCCCACCCACAATCACCTTGTTGAAGAACATCAATATGACCCTCATTTCCACCTTTTTCCACCCACAATCACCTTGTGGAAGAACATCAATATGACCCTCATTTCCACCTTTTTCCACCCACAATCACCTTGTGGAAGAACATCAATATGACCCTCATTTCCACCTTTTTCCACCCACAATCACCTTGTGGAAGAACATCAATATGACCCTCATTTCCACCTTTTTCCACCCACAATCACCTTGTGGAAGAACATCAATATGACCCTCATTTCCACCTTTTCCCACCCACAATCACCTTGTTGAAGAACATCAACATGACCCTCATTTCCACCTTTTTCCACCCACAATCACCTTGTGGAAGAACATCAATATGACCCTCATTTCCACCTTTTCCCACCCACAATCACCTTGTTGAAGAACATCAACATGACCCTCATTCCCACCCTTTTCCACCCACAATCACCTTGTGGAAGAACATCAATATGACCCTCATTTCCACCTTTTCCCACCCACAATCACCTTGTTGAAGAACATCAACATGACCCTCATTTCCACCTTTTTCCACCCACAATCACCTTGTGGAAGAAC
Source organism: Lumbricus terrestris (assembly GCA_949752735.1). NCBI lineage: Eukaryota > Metazoa > Annelida > Clitellata > Crassiclitellata > Lumbricidae > Lumbricus > Lumbricus terrestris. The sequence goes on from OX457049.1 coordinate 654,110, forward strand.
ATCAATATGACCCTCATTTCCACCTTTTTCCACCCACAATCACCTTGTGGAAGAACATCAATATGACCCTCATTTCCACCTTTTTCCACCCACAATCACCTTGTGGAAGAACATCAATATGACCCTCATTTCCACCTTTTTCCACCCACAATCACCTTGTTGAAGAACATCAACATGACCCTCATTCCCACCCTTTTCCACCCACAATCACCTTGTGGAAGAACATCAATATGACCCTCATTTCCACCTTTTTCCACCCACAATCACCTTGTGGAAGAACATCAATATGACCCTCATTTCCACCTTTTTCCACCCACAATCACCTTGTTGAAGAACATCAACATGACCCTCATTTCCACCTTTTTCCACCCACAATCACCTTGTGGAAGAACATCAATATGACCCTCATTTCCACCTTTTTCCACCCACAATCACCTTGTGGAAGAACATCAATATGACCCTCATTTCCACCTTTTTCCACCCACAATCACCTTGTGGAAGAACATCAATATGACCCTCATTTCCACCTTTTTCCACCCACAATCACCTTGTGGAAGAACATCAATATGACCCTCATTTCCACCTTTTCCCACCCACAATCACCTTGTTGAAGAACATCAACATGACCCTCATTCCCTTTTCCACCCACAATCACCTTGTGGAAGAACATCAATATGACCCTCATTTCCACCTTTTTCCACCCACAATCACCTTGTGGAAGAACATCAATATGACCCTCATTTCCACCTTTTTCCACCCACAATCACCTTGTTGAAGAACATCAACATGACCCTCATTCCCACCCTTTTCCACCCACAATCACCTTCTGCTGGATGACGTGTAGGCGCTCGGAGGTGTAACTGATCTTCTTCTCTGGTGTTTCCTTGGTGACCTTGACCTCTGCCGACTGGGTACGGAGGAGGATGAGGATGCGGAGGCAGCAACAACAACGACAGCAGCGGCAGATGCTCTTGATAAGTCGAGTGCGGCTTGTTCGAGAAGAGCGGTTGGAGTTGCGGATCCACTTTTTGTTGATGAAGCAAACGGAGAATTAATTGACGACGCTGTGAATGGATGAAAGAAAATCATCGTAAAAACATTAAATCAATTCCTATTGTAAGCAATTAAGTATGTATTGTATTTTGTGTTGTATTATATTGCATTGTATTTTATTGCATTGTATATTATTGTATTGTATTTTATTGTCTTGTATTTTATTGTATGGTATTTTATGGCATTTTATTGTATTGTATTTTATTGCATTTTATTGCATTGTATCGAGGACGACTGATCTTACTAATAATGAATGCAGATATACATTTGTTTTGGTAACGCAGTTGCGGAAAAACAATTTGCACATTAATATGCTAGTGTTTTGATGACAGCGGTTCAGTGGTTATCAGGCACAGCCAGTTGGTGTTTACACAGTTTTGAAACAGAAATAAAGATGGTGCTGATAAAAAATAATATTAAAACTAACAATAATAATATTAAAACTAATAATAATAATACAACTAATACTAATAATAATAATAAACTAATACTAATAATACTATTAAAAATAAAAATAATATTAAAAATAATAATAATAATAAAAATAATACTAATTAATAATAATATTAAAAATAATAATAATATTAAAAATAATAATAATAATAAAACTAATAATGTAAAACTACATCTTGACTCATTAGCTCATTAAACAATGACACAAGAGAATAATCATTAATTACATTAACAACAACTCCAGGAAGTAAAACCATTGTTCAAAAGACAAACCTGCTGCTGAGCAATCAGCCATTGCAGCTGCTGATGCGGTTGGTACGGAGGATGGAGATGGGATGCTGTTCGAATCCTTCAACATGTTGATGAATAAAGCGGCTTTTCTCTTGCGTTGCGCCTGCAGCTGTCGCTCCCTTGATTCCCTCGCCAGCTTCTCACGAGTGACTGATGCCAACTTATCGGCCAACTTCTGTTCGGCTGAAAATAATAACAAAGAAGAAAATTTATCAACCATGATGCTAATTACTAATTACTCTATTACTATACAACATTTTTAAGCAAGGTGAGAATTGCCGGGGTTGGGGTTTCAACTACCATCTTTCTTAGAGTCCCATAGTAAAGTCTGTTTTTCACACCCAATCTAAGTGGATCATGGTCCAAACCCTCCAGTTATTTTTCACAATTCTCACACTACCTTAACGCTGTGGCTTTCACAGGCTCTTTCGTTAAGCCACTAATTGACATGGATGATGATGCATCTTCAGGACAACTATTCAGAAGCGCTCCCGACTACAGAGCGGACACTGAATCGAAGTCTCACGCCAAAGCGCTGCGCAATGCGAGTGAAGGACTTGCTCATGGACCCACGAGGCAACTTGAGGTGGATTAGAATCTGCAACCCTTCAGCTACAAGACACCACCGCACCCCACAACACCACCGCATCCCACTTTGGGTAAAATCCAACATCAACAAACAATTCCACTCCAGCTGTACCACCTTTACCTTGTTTCTTCTCCGCAACTTCTCCAGTCGCTCTCTCGGAAGTCGTCGTCGTTGACGCAAGCGACACGCGAGACGAATTGCGTGACATCGTCGTCGTCGGAGGTTGCGACTCTCTGTCGACGTCAGAGTTGGAGTCGTCGTCATCGTTGTCGTCGCTAGAGTCGTAGAGAAGAGCCGTGCGAGTCTTGAGTGAAGTCACCTCTTCCTCCTTCGGTTTTATACTGAAACTGACTCCTATGAAAAGAAGAAACGACAGTTCAGATTGTATTTTCTATTTATTTCTTAATCTACCGAATGAAATCTTTAACTAGCAACAACAGAATTATTATTATTATTTTTATTATATTATTGTTATATTATTTAAAAAAAAATTATATTATTATTTTAGTACTGCTACTATCATTATCATTATTGTGGGGCGCAGTGGTGTAGTGTGGTGTCGTTGCCTTGAAGCCGGAAGGTTCGGGGTTCGAATCCACCTCGCCGCGTAAGGACCTTGGGCAAGTCTTTCACTCACAATTGCTCAGCGCTTCGGCGTGAAATTCCGATGCAGTGTTCGCTCTGCATTCGGGAGCGCCTCTGAGTAGAGAGAGCTTGAAGGGGCGCTATAACAAGTGCACATACATACATACATACATTACCACTATTATTTTATTTATATCTATTGATACCAGTCAACTATTATTCCAGTTATTAATTTCAAAGCTGCAGCGCAACATTATATTTAGATGTATTCATGTTAATGCTTTATTGTGCTACTCATTCACATTCAACAATAACATTCTCTACTATTAATGAGTTGACCATCGTCTTCGTTGACCATAAAACTGAATTGAAGGATGACTGAAATATGGGAGGAAACAAAGTTGAACTTGGTATATTCTGCATTATCATAACAAAGAAAGTCAAATGATTTTTCGTCAGTTATAAAAAAAACTCCAGAGGTCACAAGATTCCAACCTTTGAGCGTAAGTGCGACCTTGGCATTCGATGAATCCGTCTTTTCCGTCTTTTCCGTCTTTTCCGTCGACTTAGGAAGAACATCCGATTCATTGACGTCGTTTTCCAGGTCCTCATCTCCTTTCATCGATTTCTCCGACGTCTCTTCCATTTCATCCACCTCTTCTTCTTCCGCTGGTGGAAGTGGCTTCTGCTTTTCCAGGTCCTGGAAGAAGCAACGATCACGAGAAAGTTTACATTCTGAAAATGTAGTTGGATGGAAAACACGTTGCAGACAATCAAAGTAGATGACCACACACATCAATATTATAGAACTTTAATTCTAAAGAAATATCTCTCTTCTATATTTGTTAAGTTTTTATATCGCGCAACTTCAAAATAAACTACACAGAAGCACTCCCAGTTCAACAACCACTAATCAGTCAGTTTTTAAGCGAGAAAAGAACATAGTGGTGTGATCTCTAGGCACAAGGCAGTGCAACAGGGAGCCCATTCCAGGTTCCAGGGCGAGCCATTGAGAAAGATTGAGAAAGAGCTGCGACTAACCCTAACCCTAATAAGAAACCTAAGCATGGATGTTTTGCCAGTGTTATTTAAGATAACTAAAACTGAAAATCCAGCTAACTCAAAACTTCTGTTTGAGTCAACTGAAATAGAAATTGAAACTCAAATAACACCGTGTCTTGCATTCTGAAATGAAAAGTCTGACCTTGATGCAGATGTTCTTCTTGTAGAGGTAGTAGTTGTAGTGCACATGATGCGGATCAAGGAATTGAAAGCGTACGTCGTTCTTCAGCTTAACGCACGCCTCAAACTCCGGACCGTTCCTCGCTACGTAGTCGGCCATCTTGTCTATGATCGGTTTCTGGTCAGGAGGCGGCGGAGTTATCAACGGAAAAGATCTGCAATCAATCAATCATTCAATCAATTAATTAATCAACCAATCAATCAACCAATCATTCAATCAACCATTCACTCATTCAATTAATCATTCATTCAATCAATCATTCATTCATCCAATCAATCATCCAACCAACCAATCAATAAATCTATTCCAGTGGTTCTCAAACTTCTCTGGGTAGTGATCCACTTGTAAATATCGTGGCCGTCTCGAGAATCACTGAATAAAAGTGAACATCGTTTACCAAAATTGCTTCGTAAATCGGAATGGAAATATTCAACTGATTTAAGGACACCGTTTAAAACTATGACAGTTAGTCATAACTAAATCATAGTCAAATGTTGCTACCCCGCTATTTAAAATGTGAATATCTAGAATTTATGATTAAATGACGATAAAAAAGAAATAGACAATAAATATTTCCCCAAAACTATGGTGACCCACTTGACAGAGTTTTGCAACCACTTTTGGGTCATGACCCAGTCTGGAAAATGCTGCTCTAATCGACGGTACATCAATCAATCAATCAATCAATCAATCAGACAATCAATCAATCAATCAATTAGTCAATCAACCGAATCAACTCTTCTCCACAGATTCATGTCAACTGATTTCTAAGATAAATAACACAAACATTTCAACTGATAAGCATGTGTCTATAATGTTGCTATGTAATATCCATTGAAACAATCAAATCTCTCAATCAATCAAATTACATCATGACCAACAGCATAGAAGCAATCAATAGCGTGGGGCGTGGTGGTGTAGTGGTGGCGTCGTTGCCTTGGAGCCGGAAGGTTCGAGGTTCGAATCCAACTCAAACGCGCCACGTAGGGACCTTGAGCAAGTCCTTCACTCGCAATTGCTTGGGCGCTTCGGCGTGAAACTCCGATGCAGTGTCCACGCTGTAGTCGGGAGCGCCTCTGAGTAGGGAGCTTGAAGGGGCGTTATAGAAATGGGGAAATAAAAATAAAATAACTGTGCAACTGATTAGATGATAATTTAACGAAGAAGAGGTCGAATATTATGAGATGAGAAACACGTACTCGTTGAAGCCAATTGAAGGTTGGACGAGCAGATGTACAGCAGATGATGAGTGAGACATGGACGATGGTTGGGAAGGACCGGAGGATGGAGGAGGTGGTGGGGGACGGGAAGAAGGAGGCGGAGGAGGAGGATGAGATGGCACTTTCGTAGGAAGACTGCCTCTCACAGCAGATGAAGAGGAGGTGGTGCCACTGCGGTCGGATCTGAAAATCAATCAATAAATCAATCAATCAATCAATCAATAAATCAATAAATAAATCAATCAATTAATCAAACAATCAGTCAGTCAATCAATCAATCAGAATTTATACATCGCCCCATCACGATCCCCACTCATAATTGAGGAAGCATAAACACAACAGAGCTCTCCAACGTTCTCGAAATGTACCAACACAACATCAATATACACCATTGAGATTTGATGATGAATCATAACAGAATTAACAGGCTCAATTTAAAAACTGCTCAGGCTTTCTATTAATTTCTACTATTTAATAAAAAAACTAGCAACTATAATAGCATCAATAAATAAGAAACTGATCCAAAAACTCTTGATAGCTTGTCAAAATCAACATGCTATCTAATCCTTTGACATAACCATGGATGCCAAAATTGCTTACTTTGCTAAAATAATAATAATAATAAGTATATAACAATAACGATAAATAGTGAAGGCCATGTCTTTCTATCTGACCTAGGACAAAAACTCAGCATGGTTACGGAGGACCCACGCGAGACCTCTTTCCTCTACCAACGTATTTCTTTAACGATACGTTTTAACGCGATCACATTCCGAGGCACTTTCGATGATCAAGACAACGAAGAGTAGGGTCATTCTGGACTAGTTTTTAACCAATAGTTAGTAATAAAGTTCCTGAGGGATCCTAAATACCTCGGAGCAAAAAAATAAAAAATAATAATAGTAAAACTATGATGTTCTTGCTTGTGATACATTAAATTTACTTCTAAGGAGAATGAAGACCAAAAAACATTAAGACCTGGGCAGAAACAAAGATCTCAACAAATCAAGCACGTAATAAATTAACAGATTGATTATTAATTTTACTTATATTATTAATATATATATCAACATTATTATTATATAATTTATATAATTTATATACTGACTGAGGAGCATCAGGCTTAGGCTTAGAAGGAGGCGGAGGAGGAGGAGTGGCCGTAACCGTTGGCAACGAATGTCGCTGTAGATTCTTCAACAAGATCTGGTAGGACGTGTTTGCGATCTGACCAGCCGGAAGTTTTGATTTTATCGACTCCAGGAATTCCTGCAATTAGAAACGTTCTCATTAGAAGTCAACACCGACAAGATGCACATCAAAAACAGGATATATCAATCTGCAATGCATGTGGTTTCCATGGATATGGTTTCCATAGATACCATTATCATGGACAAAGTAGCCATAGATACAGTAACCAAGGAAGTGAACTTTTTTTAGTCTCAAACAATAAAAACTGGTTCTTCTTAATCTCATCATGAATTTATATAGCTGCTCTAAAAGGAATCACTTAGAGATGCGCTCAACCTCCAGCATGGTCAAATAAAACTGTCTTAATGCTAACAATTATAAATACTAATAACATTAACTATATCGATGATGATGATAATAATAATAATAAAAACAATAATACTAATAATAATATTAACAATAATACTAATACTAATAATAATAATAACAACTATGATGACATTAATAAAATTACAGCAATCTTATTAATAAATATTATAAATCTTACAACAATTCTCATGAACATTTCCTTCCAAATTCTAATCTCTCATCAGTTGAAACAAATTTCTTCACAATTAATGACTTTCAATTAAGTTGACTGGTAAGAAGGTAAGAAGATAAGAAGGTAAGAAGGTAAGAAGAAGGTAAGAAGGCAAGAAGATAAGATAATAAGGTACAAAGGTAAGAAGGTAAGAAGATAAGGCAAGAAGGTAAGAAGTGCCCTCAGATAAACAACCCAGAGCAGCAGTTTGTGTTTTAACAGTAGCGCTACACAAAATGTTCCATCACAACAGTCAACAGACATAGCATGAGGAATTAAGGCTGCATAGCGAAAACAACATTTGGTGTGTGTGGTGGAGGGAAAATTCACTGACCTGAGACGTCATTGGAGCGAGTTCTGGTTCCGGTTGACTGGTCGACATGAGACTTGGATGAAGATAAGAATGCGACGAATCTTCCTCTGCAAATCAATTAAGTTCAACAAAGTCATCGTATGGCGCACACTTCTTTGGTCTATCCCCTTGCCCCTCTACCCCAGTTCCTTTCCCACCTCCTCCTTACCTCATCCATCGTATTCACCAGACACACAACACGTTCCCTAGAAGTGACGCTATATAAATTACACAATTACAATTAAAGCTTCATCAAGCAGCAATTGAGTGTAGGATATCTACTCTAGTCTGGCGCTGCATGCTAGGCCTTGCTCCTGCCTACCATTGTGAGCTCCGTAGCCCTACTCTTACTTCTCACCATTTCCGCTCCCTTCGTTCAACTGAACAAAGTCTGCTCTCAGTCCTTTTGCTCGAACTTCCGCTATGCAGAACCGTGTTTTCTCGGTGGTAGGACCCTCAACCTGGAATGGTCTTCCTCTCTCTGACACTTCGCCCCATATCTAGAGCTCCTTTCCAGGCATTCCTCTCTCGTCTTAAGACAGTTCCTCCGACACTTCGCTCTCTTTGTAAAAATCCTTCTCAGGCTTTCCTCACTCATCTTCACCTGGTCACCTGGTGCCGTCAGCTCTTGGAGCTCTGGCGATATTCTTGATGTATCCTCTCCATTGTCTCCTCTCTGTTGTCTTAAGACAGTTTTATTTGAACAGTGCTGAGGTTGGGAGCGCCTCTGAGTATTCCCCTTGAAGAGGCGCTATATAAATGCATACAATGAATGAATGAATGAATGTAAATACCGATTGGATCCGGTTGGTGAACAGCCGGGACATATCGTCCGTCCTTCATGACGGATACGAGATGCTTGAAATACGGATTCAATTCGTTGTCGTAGTTGAGAAACTCGAACTGTGGATTGTCTTTTTGCTTCGTCTTCAACACAATCTCCATTTGTGTTCCTTGTTTGCAGATGAACGATGCCGTCTTTTCGATGATCGCGTGAACCTTCACCGTTCGCGGCTGAACATTGTAACACAGAACAACGTGACATTAGCGTCTCGATAAACGCACCAATCAATCAAATATACGAGAGTTGCGAGAGTTCTATGAGTCACTTCCTACACATGAGTCGCCAACACTGCTCCCCTGCCACACCTTTACAAAGGATGGGCTGGGAAAAAACAATTGGAAAAAGGATGGGTTGGAAAAACTACCTTTCCAAAGGATGGGCCGGGAAAAACACTTTTCCAAAGGATAACGAGAAAAAACAAAATTTGGAAAAGGATGGGTTGGAAAAACTACCTTTTCAAAGGACGGGTTGGGGAAAATACACCTTTTCAAAGGATGGGCTGGGAAAGAACCACCTTTTCAAAGGATGGGCTGAGGAAAAAAACACCTTTCCAAAGGATGGGCTGAGAAAAACCACCTTTTCAAAGGATGGGCTGAGAAAAACCACCTTTTCAAAGGATGAGCTGAGAAAAACCACCTTTTCAAAGGATGAGCTGAGAAAAACCACCTTTTCAAAGGATGAGCTGGGGAAAAACACCTTTACAAAGGATGAGCTGAAAAAAACACCTTTCCAAAGGATGGGCTGAGAAAAACCACCTTTTCAAAGGATGAGCTGGGGAAAAACACCTTTACAAAGGATGGGTTGGAAAAAACTCACCTTTTCAAAGGATGGGCTTGGAAAAAGTCCACCTTTTCGAAGGTTGGGCCAGCAAAAAACAATTGGAAAAAGGATAGGCTGGAAAAACTACCTTTCCAATGGAAGAGATGGAAAAAAACCTTACAATGGATGTGGGTTTTACGGCCCCTGTGAGATTCCGGGAGCTCTAAGAGGGAGAAATAAGAATGAGAGAGAGATGCGCATTCCTTGGCCGGTCACACAACATAGATGCAAACAATTGCAACGAAATGAGAAGCAACGGTTCATCCCTGTACTGACCCAAGAGCGTAGGATTTCCTCGAAACCATTTCTTACGCTTTGGTCAGCACAGAGTCAATGTAGCCGGCCTCTGAATACACGCGTCTCTCCTCATCATCGCTTGGGATGTGGCAGAGGAGCAATGTTGGTGTCACTTACAATCCCAACGTTAGAACTCAACCCTTTACTGACGACGTGCGTTGGTTTGCCAAACGTTACAACGCACGTTCGTCAGCAGAGGGTTAAGAAACGCACATCATCAACCAACTCTAAAACAGACGACGACAAAGACGAAGAAGGATATCATCAACGGCGATACCTGTGTTTTGCAAGGCAGTGATAATCTGAGTTCTTTTTATTTTATCTCACCTCTACCCGAAGCAAATCGTCCTTCTCTCTCTCGCCTCCCTGGGCGGCGCAGTCATCGCCAGCTTTTCTCCCAAAGGCTCAGCTTCAAGATTTGGCGCGAAGTCAGAAAAGCTGAAATACACTCGTACTTAAAGCTGTACAGGTTAATCAGTAACAATTCTAGCTAAGCACTAAAAACAGAAATGATTTATAAAACCCTGTCTGTACAGAGTGCACTCGGGGCTTAACTAGAGCAGTTTAGGAACTTGGGGCAGTATAAACAAAACCAGATCTGTACTCGTCACAGAAGGATACCCGAGTCAATTCTAGATTAGAAATTTTTGGGGGACTCTCCATGACTTGGACACTACATGAAGGGACAAGAAAAGTGTGGCAGATACAACAGAAGACATCAACAATGTCTGGTAGTGGCCAACACCATATAGTACAAAGACATCAAAGTGAAGCCAAAGACAAAAATGTTGAGGGGAATTTACCCAGGAGAAATCCGGGGTGACGTCGGGGTAACGTCCAGGAGGGAAATGTTCAGCTGGGATATCATCCAATCAGATAGGTTACAAAGATAAAGAAATTTTCACAAGAGTCTGGAAGAAATCTGGCTCATCAAGTAATTATTACTGGTCTTGCAAAAAAAGAAACAACCTCAGACTGGTCAATGTAAATGTGAAAGAAACCACCAATAAATCGGAATATTTCTAAGGTAAAGCATCGCCCTGTCATGGCACATAACACGGCTGAATGGATAGGAAACACAGGAGATTTTGTAAGTAATATGCAGAGTTACACAGAAAGACGTTAGAAGGAGATGTCCCTTAGGCTAGTATGAGAAGCCGTCGTGGGTATGGAGCATTAATGGCTTCATATTCTTAACCTCGGCACACTCAATCTCAAACATGGCAATAGTGGGTGTGGTGGTGTAGTGGTGGATTCGGTGCATTGGAGCTGGAAGGTTACAGGTTCGAATCCACCTCAAGCTGCCTCATGGGGACCTTGAGCAAGTCCTTCACTCGCAATTGCTTGCACACTTCGGTGTGAAACTCCGATTCAGTGTCCACTCTGTAGTCGGGAGCACAACAGAATAGAGAGCTTGAAAGGGCGCTATGTGAGAAATAAATAAATAAATAAACTTCTGTCCAATTTCAATGGATAAAATACAATATCAATTAAACTGGATGAATAAGAAGCGAAACAATACTTACTGTATCCCGACGACTACTCACCAATCAGACAAACGTGTCACCAGTCACCTATTCATAGTTCATCTCCTAACTGAGCTACAAATTTCTAAGATTAGCGGACATGACACAAACAGAACATTCTCCTACTTTACAACAATTTATCTGTATATTAGAATCTTCAAACAGATGATACGATAACGAAGAGTGACGGTGAAATATATACTTACGAATATCATATCAGAGGGAAGTTTCATCGCAGGAATTGGAATGAACATCTCATCGTACGTTGATGCGCCGTCTGAAACCAACAACAACGTTTCTTCGTATCACGTCTGATGTGTAAGAGCATTTTTCGTTTTTGTCGCTGTCTAATCCATCTGCAAGGGCGGATACAGAAATGTTCAAAGGAGCAAAATTTTCGGTCTTGGGTCAGAGGAAAATTTTTCGTCTTGGTCGCCGAAAAATCTGATGACCTTTTTTGGGTTTTGTCATCAGTCATCCTCGTCGGAGTTCGTTCGGAGTCTAGTATCTAGTATCCTGCTGTTTTTCTCTCCTGCTGCATTGAGTTAATGGCTTCTTGAAACCAGATGGGGGGCCACGTCCCATGTACTTTTTAAATGGGGGGCCATGGCCGGATTGGCCCCCCTGGATCCGCCCCTGTCCTGCTGTCATGTATACGTATGACCATGTATTTAATCATTCAAAAACTTCTACAGCTTTTGAGAAGCGCTCCAGACATTAGCGCGGCAATTTTGAGTTGAATAAAACAAAATTCTTCTGTAAGAGTCACAAGAAGCAGACGTGGTTCCTAAGGGAGCCCATTCCAGACAACTGGGCCCATCGCTGCAGTTAGTGCGAATGGAACCAGGAGCACTCCATTTTGTTCAGAACAGAGGGGACGGTGGTCTTGGATATCCATGTGTATGTAAAAACAATCACACCATCTTACCAACCCAATTTCAGTTTATTTCACAGATATTCCCACATAAAGATAAGCAATCATAATAATAATCATAATAATAATAATAATAATAATAATAATAATAATAATAAGACGATTTATATAGCGCCGTAGCTCAGCCGAGGCCGAAGGAAAGGTCGCTTTTGAGTTGGGTCAGGGTTAGGGTTACTATAGCAAAGTTCAGAAGGACTGAGACACATTTAGGTACGCACAGAATTTGAAGTAATTCCCACCTTGACCTTGTTGACCTCCGTTAGCCTCCTCAGCCCCTGCGCTGTCGTATTGAAACCCAACGGCCGCATAACTTCCCGCAAATCGTTCCTGACTCCTCTTCATCTCTTCCTCTGCAAGAAAGAAAGCAAACACGGATATACATTAAGAGTCGACCAGCAGTTGATTACAGCACTCAAGGCAATTCAGATTCTTTAGTCAAGGATTTCTTCCCATGTTCATTGTTTATGTTCCGTTTTCAGGAGTGTTATAACGTAGATTACTTGCTAGCTTACTCACCATACTTATAAATGTTTTTATACAATACAGTACAATATTGGCATCTTACATAATAACTTACTTGCTCACAAATTCATTCATTAATTCATTCATTCATTCATTGCGAGAATCCGAATCAATTGATCCAACAACAGTACTGCTCATAAAAGCAGCATTCTATTTTAACATCAGTCTGGGGAATCTAATGAAGACAAACGAAATGGATCAAAAGACAAAATCTGGCTGACTACCTTCAAACAACATTTGTAGATCGTAGTCGGCCGTCAGTTCCAAGTAGCGTTCCTCGTCGAGAAGGCGTTCCACCTGACGTTCCTTCTCCGTCAGCGGTTCCGACCGACTGCGAATTATGTCTGCATCGTATTCGCTGAGGTCCGTCAGGAACGCACGCACATCGTACCTACACACGCACGTCAAAAGTCACAACTTTAGCAACAACAGATGAAACGAATAACAAAGATTCACACCAGAACATCACTTTGTAAACTAAGTCTAAAACAAACCAGAATTAAAATTCATTGGCAAGGGATTAAATAAAAAGCTGAAACTGGAATTGTAAGTCGTTGGCAAGAGATGGAGATGAACACAAAATGGTCGTTTGTTGCAATAAACCCGCTGAAGGTAAGAAAGATAGACAGCATGGCTGCCCCAGAAATCGCTAACTTAGAGCGCAGTGACCTATCAGTCGCATCCAAAGTGCGTCATTTTAAATTTGAAACACATCACCGACATCTAACCAACATAGTCCGCAAAATTCGATTTTATTGGTAGATGTTACTGACGGCTCGGTAGCAAGTAAACAATATGGTCATCACAGATAAGGGCGGAATAGAGCGGTCTCACTTATGGCGATAGATAGCCCAAGCTATCTAGAGACCGCTCTATTCCGCCCTTATCTGTGAAGACCATATTGTTTACTTGCTACTGAGCCGTCAGCAACAATAACCATTTTATCTACTGCCCTACTTTATTCTTTATCAACTGCCCTACTTATTCTTTATTTACTGCCTTACTTTATTCGACTTGACGCGCACTAGTTTCAGTGGCAATCTACGTTGGCAACATTTTATTTACTCCTAGACGGACCTAACCAATCAATTACCTAACGAATTAATTCATCTTAAATCACAGAAAGTCTGGGACCAACCAACCGGTCGATCATTAGATTTTCTTCTCCGTTCCAAGGTATGAGATGTTTTCCCTGGTCTATGAAAAGCGCTTTCTCGTCGTCTCTGAATATCCTGCTACCATATCCAAACATCAACAGATCCTCCGGCTTTTCTTCGGGCATTTGTCGCAAAGCAGACTTTTTCTTCATCGCCATTTTGCTACGTTTGATTTAAGTTTTGTTTGTTTGTCAGAAATTGATTTTTAATATAAAATAAGATCACGATGTTTCACAAGATGTCAATCGGAAACGCAACGAATACGTGACCAACGAGTAAATATCACCAAGAGTCAGCATTCCAATCTTACTTATCAACCAAGGACTCTTAATAAGTAAGTATATACTTTATTGAACCGCCTGCAAACGCACTGCGGGAACAATGGACAAGAACTGAATAATTAATGCAAGTACAATCAAGACAAATAGAAATATGCAATTCAATAAACACATTATACAACTACATAATAGACATGTTGTGAACTATACAGGAGAGAACTTAGGCTAGACAGGAAAAAGTATTGTCACTTGAACAGCATCCGTGTTATAAAGCCACATCTGGTTAATGCGTCTCAAGACTCGAGACCTTTTTTATTGACATCAACAGAGCATCACAGCATCAATACTATAGATTAAAGCAGTTTTATAGAAATATTTTTTAAAAAAACACAGTGTCTACCCGCAAGCTTTCTTCTCGGTGTCAAAGGGTCATCCCTAAAGGAGCAACAATGCTCCGCTGCCAGGGAACCCAATTTGAAATTTATACACAATCCTTGCGTACAACTAAGAATAAATTATGGTCCTTGGAAATGAGTTGGAATATAGTGATTCGTTTCAAAATTCGCATAATAAAACATAATTTTTGTAGAACAAAGAAAAACAGACAACTGAAACAAAAGCAATTTTTCCCGAGGGCAGAAGACATTTTCAATAAAACACCGTGCGTGGAAGGCGAATTACATTTCTGAGGAGTTGGACTTTTGCATAACAATTACACAGTATAAGATGGATTCAATTGTTATGGACAAAAACTATTTTAGGTAGCCTGTAAATTATTATATTTCATTTGTTGAACTACTTTTTGTACCTGATAGCGGTGTGTCTATCAGTTTTGCTGCCAATTAAGCGAATATAATAATAGTATAAACACAGTAGAAATAATAAACTGTACGGGGACTCGCACTCCTGCGTCATTGAAAGCGTGACTACACACGTACAAAGCAGCTTATCCGAACCTAATATATTAATAATGCAGCACTCTCGCGACCACCATCATCATATAGGCATAGGGGACATTTCGGAAGTGAGGGGGGCAAAAATTTCATTTTTGCCCGAAAAATCTGACGACTTTTTTTGTTTAGTCATCCGCCCAAAATCTTAGAATTTTCTCGTCCGAAAAATCTGATGACCTTTTTTTTATTCATTTCCTGTTGTGAACCATCAGAAATGTTGCTTTTTACCCCTGTGTGCCCGAAAAAATCCGTCTGGACCTGTTTGCCCGAAAAAATTCCAGATATTTTTTTCCGTCCGTACCTCTTTTGCCCGATAAACACAATTGTCCGAATTTTTTGGGGGGGAGGCATTTGCTCCCTCTGGACCCCCGCCTCCTACGCCTATGACCATCATCAACTATTCCACAGTAGCGCCACAATATTTCCTCGGCTTGAACTTCTTGGATATTTACTCGGCACCAAACGTGCACGGGCGGAGACTTTGGCGAAGATTTGCTGGGGACGAAAACGAGCTGCCGAAGATTCTGGGTGGACGAATGGCTGAGTCGCCGACGAAATTTTCCATTTTGTCGGCAAAAATTTATGACGACCTTTGTTAAATCATCACCTTGTTCGAAGATTTCTTCTTCTTCTATCTTCTAACGTTATAACCTCACAGTGTGTTTCGTCAAGTGTGTGCGTGTCCTAACAGCTTAACGATAGGGGGTTGGGGGTAGGACAAATGCATGGGCCGTCCCCCAACACATCCATTGAGGGGGATCGTCCCCTCTACCCCCCCCCCCCCACTAAGTCTCCACCCATGGAACCGAAGTGGACAAAGCAACATGGGCATAATTATAGATTTGATATGGCACCAGCGCATAAAAGCTGGTCTTCTTGGGATAATTTCTTCTGTGGAACAGAGAAATGTATGAAATTTGCATTACGTTAGCGTTATCGACTGACAGATAGGCCTAGGTTCTTGGGTTCAAATCAATCCTCCTCGTGCAATCTATTTCAATTACTCGCGAGCAGAGGGCGTGTTTGTGCGTTTGTTACCAACGCAGTGTCTCCCAATTGGTTCGTTCAGCCCTTTCCCTCCTGCGACGTCAGTGTGGTCTGCACGCAACACACTCATGTCCCACGAAGACTTCGTGACAAGCGTCCGTCTGCCTCCCAAAAGAACACCCGCTAAACTGTAATTGCTTAACGCCCTCTCTCGACCAAATTACACGTTGCGGCCGAGCGCGTTTCCTGAGCTGTTTGACCCGCAATGAGTCTCGAGGGAGTCGCAGACGATTAGCGAGATGTCTTTGTGACCCACGACCACGCTGGACAGCTGTTGTGACGACTAACAGTCCTCCGTCGTCTGCGCTATTTATGGCTGTCCCGATAATTGCGTTCAATATTCGCTGCTGACCGAGGAGGCTCTTGTGATTATGACTCCTCGTCGCCTCTCACGGGCACCTCTTGCGCGATTGGTATTCATTGTTTGCGTTTTGACGCCATTTTTAAAATGGCGTCTGAAAGGCAATGTTGGCGTCTTTATGTTTATCTTTTAACTTTCATGCTGATGTATGCGTGCTGGAGATGGACAGACACACAGACAGTGTAAGAAATTCTTAGAACTGCACAACTGGTGTGGACAATTTTGAAAGAAAGTTAGACTCTTCGGCCGAAAATCTGATGACCTTTTTCTATTTTTTAGTCATCCGAAATAGTTGATGACCATTTTTTAGTCATTTGCTCGAAAGTCTTGAAGATAAAAAAAGCATTCAATTTTTTGACCTCCCAAATGAGTTGATGACCCTTTTTAGTCGTCCTAACGTAAATTAATTTTTGCCTTCCTCCCACCGTATTTTTTCAGGGCACTGCACAGCCCCTTTGGCCCCACGGACCACTGCTCAAGATTGCTTTCACAACTGCACAAATTCATTTACAGATCCACATTTTCTGAGTTTTTTCATAACTGCATGCACGCTAAGAAAACCCTGCTGATCACAAAATCCCATTTCCATGTTCTAACTGCACAAATTCTTTTCTCAACTAGGCCTATAGTATACGCACTTTGTGTCCAGCTGCACGTTGGAATAAACCCTGATCTTTGGTCATAATATGACAGAGAAAATATTATATTCTCTGTCATGTATAGTGATTGGTTGACCAACAAATATAGCATAGCCTAGTATACATGGATTGCATATACACGGACATCATGAAACTTGTTCTTTGAATTGAAATTATAAATATTGCGAAGATGAATATCGTTGAAATAAATAACATTTGTCGCTATAACCTTTCTGCTCTGCATTTTAAACCGTACATCCAAAGCATGGGCGGAGACCTAGGGGGGGAGGACAGGGGGACGGTCCCTCCCAATGGAAGTGTTGGGTGACGGCCTATGCATTTGCCCTCCCCCCCCCCCAATCGTTGAGCGTCAAGACTTAAAAAAAGTCATCAACTTTTTTGGCGGCGAGAATAGAAAATTACGCATAGATTTGGCCGGATGACTAAAAAAAAGTCATCAACTTTTTTGGCGGCGAGAATAGAAAATTACGCATAGATTTGGCCGGATGACTTAAAAAAAGTCATCAACTTTTTTGGCGGCGAGAATAGAAAATTACGCATAGATTTGGCCGGATGACTAAAAAAAAGTCATCAACTTTTTTGGCGGCGAAAATAGAAAATTACGCATAGATTTGGCCGGATGACTAAAAAAAGTCATCAACTTTTTTGGCGGCGAAAATAGAAAATTACGCATAGATTTGGCCGGATGACTAAAAAAAGTCATCAACTTTTTTGGCGGCGAAAATAGAAAATTACGCATAGATTTGGCCGGATGACTAAAAAAAGTCATCAACTTTTTGGCGGCGAAAATAGAAAATTACGCATAGATTTGGCCGGATGACTAAAAAAAAGTCAACTTTTTTGGCGGCGAAATTTTTTTTCCCCAGATTTCACCGGTCGTCAGAAATTTTTCGGAAAATCTCGCGTCTTTCCGTCCCCTCCCCAATTCTCGTCCCAGGTCTCCGCCTATGATCCAAAGTTCGTGAATCCCAAAGATGGATCTCACACAGATAACGTCGAGGTTTATACCGAATGAGGACGAAATCAATGTTCAAGAGAATGGAAGTAAAAAATAGGTCTATAGGATTTTGCCGCACATATTTATACTAGCTGGGGCACCCTGCGTTGCCCAGAAATTTTGGGATTCGGGCCGTTCCCCGTCAATCCTCCCTCCCTCCGTTGCTTCCACCATCCATCCATTTTTCCTCTTGGCCTTATAACGCACTGGGAGCGCCACTGATTGGTGCGCACTGTGAGAAGCGCCAAGGGCGGATACAGAAATTTTCGAAGGGGGGGGCCAAAATTTTTGGTGTTGCCGGCGAAAATTTTTTGTTTTACCGCTGAAAAAACTGATGACCTTTTTTTAGTCGTCGGCCAATTTTCCGGGGAAGACATACCATTTCAACCGCCGAAAAAACTGATGACCTTTTTTTTTTTTTTAGTCATCGGCCAATTTTTGTGAAAAAAAGTACTTGTTGAAACCAAATGGGGGGGCCACGTCCCATGCAATTTTTAAATGGGGGGGGCCATGGCCGGATTGGCCCCCCTGGATCCGCCCTTGAGAAGCGCTATATACATTTTTACATACAATACAGCTATACAAGTTTGGTATGACGTCATGAGAGACAGACATACACAGAGAGAGAGAGACAGGCAGAGAGAGAGAGAGAGAGAGAGAGAGAGAGAGAGAGAGAGAGAGAGAGAGAGAGGAGAGAGAGAGTCTTCTTCTGCATTAACCGCTCGTCAAAAGAGTTGACGAAAATACAAAAGAACCGAGAAATTCTCGACGCTTCAACCTGCAAGTCAGCTGGAAAATTGATATAGCGCCAAGTCAAAAGGACAGCAAATCGTCCCTTTTTCTGCCATACGTCGGTCGTCAACGCTGGTCGTCATTGGTTCACAGACCTGTCAATCAAAGCCATGCATCCGACGCCATTCGTCGTTGGCTGGCAGAGGGCGTGGCCACTGTCTACGGCGGCGGTCACCACTCTGAACGACAAACGATCGTGAATGTAACGACGACGAAGTTAATGATGACGAAGGCGATGACAAACGACCTGCGCCGTGGCCTTTGACCTGAGGGTTAAGCGGACGAGTGTTATAGGCTGCATATAAAGACGATGACGATTGGATGACGTTTTGTTTAGTTGTTGCGCGCGAATTAAGCAGACGGCTCTTAATAATTGGCGGCGAATTATTCGACCAATTATTATTCTTACTACGAGACTTTGGTCTTAATTATGTACACGAATAGCGGTTTGTCAAAAGTTACAAGTTTTAGTGATAGTTTCTCCCGTATTCTTCATGTTTACTGACACGTATACAATTAGAATAATTGCGATCGGAGTGGTTTCTCTCGTATTCTTCTTGTTGTTCACTGACGTATAATTGAACTAATTGCGATCGAAACCTTTTTATTGTATCGTTGTTTCTAATTGAAACAACGGTCTCTTTACACTCCTCTTCTCTGTTCTCCTCTCGCGGGTATAGTTGGTCTATATCTGGGACGTATAATAGACCGTTAATACCATTCGGCTTTGAGAGGGAAAGGAAAGAGAGAGAAAGTTGGCTCGACACACCTCTACAGAGTTCTCGATTTGAAATTGGAAGAGTTTACGACGAACACTTATTCTCGCTCGTTGACGTTGTCATGGAAACACCTTACAACGCCCGTCGATAGTTACCGGTTGTCATAGATATATACGGTCGGAAATACCACCGCGTTGCTATAGTTACGGTTGCTATGGATAAATCTGATCCGTGTCGCGAGGAGGTCGTTGGAAGGTCACCGCTGGCGTCGGAAGCGAGAGTTGACCCCTGCAGTGGAGTTCAAGGTCAATCGAATTCCTCTTCTCCATCCTCCTCCTCCTCCGTTTCCTCTCGTCCAAAACTATCCTTCAGCATCCAACACATCTTAGGCCGTGATGCGGAAACGACCAGAGATGAAGATGATGATGATGACGAACCAGTCAACCATGACGGTCACGGTCGAGAGCAGCAGCAGCAGCATCAGCAGGGTCTGCCTCATCAGCATCGACTCCAACTTGACCACTCCTCCTCCCCATCCTCCTCCCCATCCTCCTCCATCTCTGACGACGACCACCTGTTACGTCATCATCATCGTCATCATCGTCATCATCAACAACACAGCATCAGCAACCAGGGTGATGCCAATCTGCATCCCAACCATCCTCAATCTCATCCTCATGAGATGCTAGCGTCGCCTCCACACCTCCAACCTCTGCAGTCGCCGAGGTTTCTTTACCGCCCTCTGCATGCGGGGGTTCTAATGGAAAGAGGAGGAGACGGAGGGCAGGAGGCCATTCGCGCCCTCCATCACCACCACCATCATCATCAACATCATGACGGTCAACAACAGATGTCTGCATCAGCAGCAGCAGCAGCTGCGGCTATGTTCCCTTGGATGTTCGAACGCAAAGATCGCATCACAGGTGACTATGATTGTAATTCTGCTATTCATCATAAAGGGAGGGGGCGCTTCTGCCATAGGCGGAGACCTGGGCGGAGATTTGGGGGGGGGGGACGGAAAGACGCGAGATTTTTTTGACGGACGAGTGGCTCTGAGTGTCGCAGAAAAATTTCCGTCTTTTGCCGGTGTCACGAAATAGAGTATCCCCCGTATTAATTGTATCCCCCAAATTAAAAAAGTCGAAAAAACCGCTTCCGCGTGTATTTTCTTTTGCAAATTAATTTTCATCTGCTTTGTTTTGAACAATGACACTAACAGGTATGTTTATTCATACTAGATAATTTGTTTTGCCCTTTTTTTAGAGCACTTAAAACATTTAAAACACTTAAAAACACTCAGAGTTACTAAATAAATTCGAGTTGCCTTTATCTGAGCATTGCTTAGGACACTTAAAACAATTAGAGTCACTTTAAATTTTGATTACAGCATAATTTTTTTTATTATGCTCATTTTTCAAAAAGGGGATAGAATAATTCATCCCCCCCGGATAGCTTTCAGGGGGGATACTCCGTTTCGTGTCACCGGCCAAAATTTCTGACGACCGGCGAAACCTCGACGACATTTTCTATTTTCGCCGCCAAAAAAGAAGTTGATGACCTTTTTTCTTTTTTTAGTCGTGACGCTCAACGATTGGGGGGGGGGGGGAAATGCATGGACCGTCCCCCCCAACACCTCCATTGGGGGACCGTCCCCCTGTCCTTCCCTAGGTCTCCGCCCATGGCTTCTGCTTGACCATGGAGATGAGAGCATGCAGCGTCGATTTGCCACGCAGCAGCATGCCATCATTGCCACACTGAACGATAATTAGAATAAAAACGAAAATTAATTCTCGAACTGAAATTAATTTTTTAAAATTAAAATTTTAGTTGACAGTCTTTCCGATGCAGTTGTGTTTATCTAAAAGACGCACATAATATGCTTTCTTACTTTGAAAACTTTTCATGTTTGACCTAACATGCGCATCCATGTGCAATTTATTATGGCCATTTTTAAAATAATTTTTCATTTGGACTTTTCCTGTAAGTCTATAAGTTTCAACTTCGTGATAGGCTCACTTGGATAAATTACGAAAATCGTGCATTAGACTGTTTAACTATGCCTACTCAGTGCCTATATAAAGTGTTGAAAAATAAGTGCCTGGACGTCCCTTATACGATGCCTTACCTCTCCAAAAGAAGTGCCTGGACGCCCCATACCTTTCTATATAGTCTGTGCTCGCCAATAAGTGGCTGGACGGCGTTCAGATTTTAAAACAAGTGCATGGACGCCGTCCATGACCGTCCAGGCACACTTTAAGCCCTGTGCCTACTGCAAGGAAACAGCCAAACTTTCATGCGATTAATCCGAGTCAGCGGCTTCATCACGGAGAAAGCATGAGTGCTGCAGAAAGGCGTATAAGTATAAAAGAAATATAAAGTGCATGGTCGACCAATTTAGTGGAATGCCATTAAGGAGAGTTTGTTTGTATGTAGGCTACACTTGTTATAGCGCCCCTTCAAGCACACTACTTAGAGGCGCTCCCCACTGCAGAGCGGACACTGCATCGGAGCTTCACGCCTAAGCGCTGAGCAATTGCGAGTGAATTAAGAACATGCATGCCCAAGGTCCCTACGCGGCGACGTGAGGTGGATTCGAACCTCGAACCTTCCGGCTTTAAGGCAACGACTCCACCACTACACCACCGCGCCCCATGTGCACAACTAATGATTCCAAATATAGGCATATAGGCTATTTTTTGTAGAGGAAGATGACAAGCCTGCATGTATATACACAGCAAATCAGCAATATTGCCCAGCAGTTAAAGCTCCGACTTAAGATTATCATGCTTATGTAGAAGCAATATTTTTCAGGATAAAATAATATTGCTAACAGGCCATGGCAGTAAGAGCTGGGACAAGAAACAGTATGCCAAGGTCACTAAAAATAGGGGCCTGGCAGGGTTCTTTAAAATTAAAGTATAGCACATCGATACCGGTAATGAAAATGCTCGAACTATATAGACTTAATTTAACGCAAATTCTATAAGGAAGTATAACTGAAATTATATTCATATATGAACTGAATTGAGAACTGAAATTATTTTGAAAACTGAATTAGAAGTATAAAAGAAATTTTTCGAAGAACTGTAACTGAATTAGAACTGAAATTGAGGCCATCCGAAGTTCCGACCTGAAACAGAAGTAAAACGAATATTATTTCCTGAAGTAAAATATCACTGGTTGAAGCAGACCCAACAAAGCGTAGATTAATGGAACTTTCTCTTGCTTCATGATAATTTGAATTTCATCTCAGGCATAATGAAGAAAGAATAATAATGTGGTTGGCAACATCTCCTATATACGCAGTTGTGCTTAGGCCTAATCGTCTCTGGGGGCGGGGGGGGAGGTACGGGGGTGTTCCCTCCCAGGAATGGATCCCTCCGGAAAAATCGCGATATGTTGTATAGCCTATAGTAAGCCTACACATGTAAGACTCAAATGTGCAACAAGAAAAAGACTAAAAAAGTTCGTCAGTTATTTTAGCAGCGAAAAAATATTAAATTTTTAGATAAATGTTTTTGTCGTCAATATGGCTTACAGCTGTCCGTCAGAAATACCAAAACGGACTTTTACGCCGCCCTCTGCCCCAGAGAAACCCGAATCTCCCAAAGCAGGGGGCAAGATCTGCAGGAGGGAAAGTGAGCCAGGTCTGTCGGGGTCTGCGACCCGGTATTGATCTTCGTAATCTGCTGGTGCTAGGTCTCAGGCTGTCAGCCGGGTCACGTATTTAACAATTTTAGGCAAATGACGTCAGGTATCAAAACTAGGTAAAGAAAATGGTATGATTTTGGAAAATTTTTGACAATTGACTAAAAAAAAGGTCGTCAGAAATATTTTAGGCTCAATGGCGTCGGATCGTCCACCAAAGTTAGACCCGGCAACTTTCCCAAAACACTTTCAGCCCTGGACAAGATTAGCCTAAACTATATTATACTATAATGTTATAATATACTATATGTCAGTGGCTCCCATCTCGTGACCCGCGGGTCAAAAGTGGCCTGCCAGGCCTAAATAAGTGGCCCTCATATCTCAAAGAATGACCAAAAAATATATGAAAAAATTGACAATTTGAACAGGATAGGACACATCATTAGGCTATTTTCTATTACGAATTATTTTATTTTGACCGCTATAAATAACATCAAACATTCTATCTTGATTCATTTACAACGATTTTATATGCTTTAGTTAATTAAATTTCATCCTTGTGGCCCCCTAATGTTCTTCAACTAAGAAAAAGTGGCCCTCGTGTCCTACAACTTAGAAAAAGTGGCCCTGCAGTCCAAAAGGCTGGGAGCCATGCACTGCTATATGTGATTAAACACTGCCTATAATTATAATATTATCCTTCTCATGCAGTGACCAACTCCGCCACTGGTTGCACTCTGCCAGTGCCAGTCCCAAGCCTGTGTAAAGGAGGAGGGCGTCGCTAATGGTCTTTGTTACCACACAGTGACGTTAAACTGCAAATGCCGCCGCATGCACTGACCGTCTTGTCAATACCCATCGCTACCAATAACGTTTAGCTGTGTCACGATCAAAAAGCGCTATAGAAATCACTTCCCCCGCCGCACCTTAGCATATTCTGCCGCAGGACAACACACGATGCAACGACTACATTCATTAGATCGACCTCTCCATAATGGAGGTCGACTCTAATGGTATAAAAAGAGTGAGTCGCCCGCAGCATATATGTATATGTACATGTATATGATGTATAATGTATATGTATATGATGTATAATGTATATGATGTATAATGTATATGATGTATAATGTATAATGTATATGTATGTGATGGCCATTATACACGAGACCTATGCGAGTGTGTATGCGGCGGACAATGTATGTTTATATATATATGTTGAATATACATGCACATATTATGCATCTGCATATATGGAGGGAGGGAGGAAGGGAGGGAGAGAGAGACATAGACAGAGAGACAGACAAATGTATAGACAGACAGACAGACAGATCGATAAAGAGACAGAGACAGAGTAAGACAGACGGAGACAGACGGAGACAGACAGAGACAGACAGACAAATGTATAAACAGACAGACAGATAGATAAAGAGACATAGACAGACAGACAGACAGAGACAGATGGAGACAGACAGACAGACAGGCAGACAGAGACAGAGACAGACACAAAGGGACACACACACACACGCACACATACATACAGACACCTATAGATCTATATTATAAGTCAAAGTTCGCGTCGTTTGCTCTGAAAGGCAATTGTTATTAAGTTAAGTTGTTCCTTAAACGCCGCAAATTGTTGGACAACAACTGCAACTATAATAATAACAATAATAACAATAATGTATAGATGACAATAATGTAGATGACAACAATTACATCTCATTCGAAACAAGATGAAAAGGAGAAAGTGAAGATAAAATATGGGCGCTAGATAATTGGATAATTGGTCGTCGACACGACGGCCGACAAATTATGTCTTTCAGACAAAACGATCGGAAAATGTTTATGGACGAATGAATGTATTACAGTAGGAGGGAGGGAGGGAGGGAGGGATGGACACAGAGAGAGAGACAGACAGACAGCGACATAGTTATAGACCGAGTGTCAAAAGAGAGAGAGAGCGGGGGGCAGAGAGACAGAGAGACAGATAGAGAGACAGAGAAACGGAGAGAATTAAGGGAAAAGAGACGAATATATGAGAGAGAGAGAGAGACAGACAGACAGACAGACAGACAGAGTGAGAGAGACACAGAGAGAGACAGACAGAGCTAGAGACAGAGACAGAGAGAGAGACAGAGGGAGAGAGAAATAGAAAGAGAGAGGGAGAGAGAGAAAGAGAGAGAAAGAGAGAGGGAGAGAGGGTGAGAGAGAGGGAGAGAGAGAAAGAGAGAGAAAGAGAGAGAAAGAGAGAGAGAGATAGGGGGAGAGAGAGAGAGGGAGATGGGAGAGAGAAAGTTAGACCGACCGAGGCAAAAGAGAGATAGAGAGAAAGAGAGAGAGAGAAAAATAGAAAGAGAGAGAAACAAAAAGAAAGAGAGAGAGGGAGGGAGGGAGGGGAGAGACAGAGTGACACAGAGCGAGACAGACAGAGACAGAGCGGCAGAGAGTTTGTCTGTCTTGACAGACAGACAGACAAACAAACAAACAGACAGACAAAGATAGAGACAGAGGGATGCAATTGAAAGCAAT
The DNA here is from genome assembly GCA_949752735.1 of Lumbricus terrestris. Lineage (NCBI taxonomy): Eukaryota > Metazoa > Annelida > Clitellata > Crassiclitellata > Lumbricidae > Lumbricus > Lumbricus terrestris. The sequence continues at coordinate 679,746 of OX457049.1, forward strand.
CAGCGTTACATATATATAGCTATAGCTATATAATTATATAGGAGGCATTCCTATTAACTTGAACGATGCTCATTATATAACAATTCGTCTATTTTATTTATGGATACAGACCTAAATTAAAGTACAAACAAAAACCGTCGAACGATAACAGATATACATCGTATGATGATGATGAAGACGATGATGAATATAATAATAATGACGGTAATAAATGATATGAAGGTCCTCATATTAGCAGAGGTGTAATATTATATTCCGCAGACGAAAAACAATTGATGCCGATATAAAAATTATGATCTATCGTCGGTCTTTAAGTCTATAATTGAGACAATTAAGTATAAATGCGAAACAATGTATCATTCGCGTCTATAAAAATTATCATGTTAAATATTATGTGTCCGTCTTCTTGGCAAATAATCTGTCTGCTTCTCTTTCCCTCTGTTTCTCACTCTGTCTCTTACTGTCCCTCTCTCCTGCTGTCTCTCCATGTCCATATCCCTGTCCCTATCACTGTATTTGTCTGTCTCTGTTGGTTTGTCTGTCAGTCAGTCAGTCTGTCTTTCTGTCTGTCTGTCTGTCTGTCTGTCTGTCTGTCTGTCTGTCTGTCTGTCTGTCTGTCTAACGCAGCATACATGTATTCTCTCTCTGCTCATCTTTCAAGAAATTGATGAGCTTCTGTTGCAGTATACATTGTTACATTTACACTGTTACAGTTACATTGTCACATATTTAGAGTTAAATTGCTATACAGTTACATTGCTACAGTTGCATTGTTACAGTTACATTGTTACAGTTACATTGTTACAGTTACATTGTTACAGTAATGCAGTTACATTGTCACATATTTACATTGTCACATTTACATTGTCACATACATGTATTTACAGTTAAATTGTTGCAGTTACATTGCCACAATTACATTGCTGCAGTTGCATTTTTACATGTACATTGTCACATTTACATTGTTACAGTTACATTGTTACACTCACATTGTAACAGTCACATTGTTACTTTCACATTGTTACAGTCACATTGTTGTTCCTGTTCCAGTGGTTCGTCGTGTCGGTCACCCTTACCAGAACCGAACTCCAGCGAAGAGGAAGAAACCTCGGACGTCCTTCACCCGAATCCAGATCGTTGAACTGGAGAAGAGATTCCATCGACAGAAATATCTCGCATCAGCAGAACGTTCGTCCCTCGCGAAGACTCTAAACATGTCCGACGCTCAGGTTAAAACGTGGTTCCAGAACAGAAGAACGAAATGGAGGTAAAGAAGAAGTTCAGAGAAAACTATAATTATGCTTTCCTATATTGTTATTCATTTCGACAATTTACAAAGCGCCTCTTCAAGAAAACTACTCAGAGGCGCTCCCAGCCCAGCCACAGCAATAAGATTTGAGCAACTTATAAAAAGCAGGTGAATTTAGTCTAGGCGTAAGTCGCAAGGTTATAGTGGGAGGCCATTCCAGATAGCGGGACCCACAATATTGAAATGCCTCGGCGCTGTCTAATAGAAGTGCGAGCTCGAGGAATCAAAAGCGCCCCCGTTGTTATTATTATTATTGCTATTATTATTATTATGGTTAATCGATGTTCAGAATTAAATGACATCACAGCCCAGGTAACGGTGGCAATGTTCTGGAGAGACAGATGGCATTCCCTCGTTGAAGAGCCACCAAGAGTCGCTGAAACAGGAATCAGTAGTAGTAGCAGCAGCAGCAGTAGTAGTTGTAGTAGTAGTATAGTAGTAGTAGTAGTAGTAGTAGTAGTAGTAGTAGTAGTAGTAGTAGTAGTAGTAGTAGTAGTAGTAGTAGTAGTAGTAGTAGTAGTAGTAGTTGTAGCAGTAGTAGTAATAATAATAGTGGTTATTGTTGTAGTAGTTGTTGTAGTTGTAGCAGTAGTTGTAATAGTAGTAGCAGCAGTTATTGTTGTAGTAGTGGTAGTTGTTGTAGCAGCAGTAGTAATAGTAGTAGCGGTAGTAGTATTAGTAGTAGCAGCAGCAGCAGCAGCAGTAGCAGTAGTAGCAGCAGCAGCAGCAGCAGCAGTAGCAGTAGTAGCAGCAGCAGCAGTAGCAGTAGTAGTAGTAGCAGCAGCAGCAGCAGTAGTAGTGGTAGTAGCAGCAGCAGCAGTAGTAGTATACGCAGCCAGTGCTTAAAGTGTGGAAAAATAAGTGCCTGGACGACCCTTATCTTTCCAAAAGAAGTGCCTGGACGCCCCTTACTTTTCCAGTCATTGCTGGCCAATAAGTGGCAAGACGGCGTTCAGATTTTAAAATAAGTGCATGGACGCCGTCCATGACCGTCCAGCCACACTTTAAGCCCTGGTAGCAGCAAAGATATTAGTAGGCCAAATGGTATATTGTCACTACTATAAATTAGCAGCAGTCATATTCTGCCTTTGCCGTGAACGGCTGTCATGTTTCGCCAGGGGGGAGTGAGAAGTTGAAGAGGTGGGGGATGTGATAGAGAGCCAACGGCGATTGGCAAAGGTCACCCACAACTCATCATCACATTATTATCTTCGGCAATTAGCAAAGATCAAAAGCATAAAGACTATAAGTGTATTCGGATGCTTTAGAACTTCAACAGCATGATACTTATAGCGTGTAACAACGTATAAACGGTCAACTGACATGAGACGGCAGACAATTATAAATATCTGGAACATGTGTTTCACAAGAGCACCAAACAAAACAATTCGACCGATGTATACACGCGATGGTTTCAACTGACGTAGTAGTAGTAGTAGTAGTAGTAGTAGTAGTAGTAGTAGTAGTAGTAGTAGTAGTAGTAGTAGTAGTAGTAGTAGTAGTAGTAGTAGTAGTAGTAGTAGTAGTAGTAGTAGTAGTAGTGGTAGTAGTAGTAGTAGTAGTAGTAGTAGTAGTAGTAGTAGTAGTAGTAGTAGTAGTAGTAGTAGTAGCAGTAGTAGTAGTAGTAGTAGTGGCATTGCAGTAGCAGCAGCAGTAGTAGCGCAGCAGCAGCAGTAGCAAAGATATTAGTAGGTATAACAGTATTGCTACTGCTATTATTAACAGTCAATGGTCCATAGGGTTAGCTACGAAGTGGCAACAATGACTACGGAATGAACATATGACGCTGACGATACGCACATGGACTGTTAAACTTACAAAGAAATACACACAGGGTGAGAAATAGACGGAGGTCGATTGTGACAGGTAACTTTTATACCATCAATGTTGTTTTAATGCGTTGCATATGTTGTCATGGTTGTGTTGTGTTGTCATTCGTTACATTGGTTGTCATGTGTTGTATCTTTTCAGGCGTCAGACGGCAGAGGAGCGAGAGGCCGAGCGTCAAGCAGCGCACCGTCTCCTCCTGACCCTCCACCATCATCACCCATCATCAGGGGCAATCGACCCCTCTGCCCCCCATTCACCCTCCTCATCAGCATACAGTCCCTCATCGCCCTCAGGACGGTCTGCATACAACTCCCCTCCAGACCCTCTATGCATGAACAACGCTTCTCTACAGGCGCTACATAATCTCCAACCATGGGCAGACGACTACCCACCTCCTCCCCATCCTTCTCCCCATCCCCATCCCCATCCTCCTTCAGCGACCAGCCTCAGTACCACAAGCACTGCATGCTCCATCATCAATTCAATGCCGCATCACCACCATCAGCTTCTTCATCACCATCACCACCATCAGCATCTTCCTCAACCTCATCCCAATCATTTCTCCTTCCACGCTCCATCGGTTCCTGCATCCTTGGCTGCTGCAGCCGCTGCCTACATCAGTCGCAGCATCTCAACATCAGTTCTATGACGATCAGGAATTAATTATTATTATTATTAATTGTAAATTGAGAATTAAATCAAAGAGAAAACAATTAACGACCTATTAAATTAAATTAATTAATCTACTGATTACAAAGCAAATGATTTCAAATTATTTCACATGCATGGGAAACTGTACAACACTGACGAACTTTTTTTATTACGTCTGGTAACCTTTGCAGTGTTGCTAAATAAATATAAAATTCTATAAATTTGTATGAAAGTCATCACAGATAGGCTATGTGTAAAATTGCTTGAACTGTTAATTGAAATATTGCGAATATTCTTCAAGATGAAAAACATCTGAGACGGGTGAAATGTATGAATAAATGAATGAATGAGTGAGTGAGTGGATGAATGAATGATTTAATGAACGAATGAACGAACGAATGAACGAATGAATGAGCGAATGAATGGGTGGATGAATGAATGAATGATTAAATGAATGAATGAATGAATTAATTAATTAATTGATGATGAAAGGAAAAAGGGAAGGGCGGAAAAATCGTTTCACTCCCCAAATGCTAAACATATTTAAGGCCCTGAATGGATGGATGAATGGATGAATGGATAGTGCATGGGTGGATGAGTTTATGGATAGAACGAATGAATGAGTGAACAAATGATAGAAGGGAATAGTGAGGGTTGGAGTGGCAGAAGAGATGGAAGAGCAATTGATTGAATGAAAACGATTTTTATATATAGCGCATGAAGATCTGAGTATACATACGCCAAATAAATTGATGCACTTCGATCTGTTAACAGCTCTTTCACTTTGGACGAGAGACTGTGTTTCATTATAAACAAAGCTTTCAATTAACAATCCTTTTATCCTCATCCTCCTCATCCTGCCTCTCCTCTTCCTTCTCTTTCTCCTCCTCCTCCTTCTCCTCCTTCTTCTTCTTTTCTTTCTCCTCCTTCTCCTCCTCCTTCCCTTTCTCCTCCTCCTCCTCCTTCTCCTCCTTCTCTTCCTTCTCTTCTTTCTCCTCCTCCTCCTCCTCCTCCCCTCCTACTCCTCCTTCTCTTTCTCCTCCTCCTTCTCCTCCTCCTTCTCTTCTTTCTCCTCCTCCTCCACCTTCTCCTCCTTCTCCTCCTCCTCCTCCTTTTACTCCTCCTTCTATTTCTCCTCCTTCTCCTTCTCCTCCTCGTCCTCGTCCTCGTCCTCCTTCTCCTCCTTCTCTTCCTTCTCTTCTTTCTCCTCCTCCTCCACCTTCTCCTCCTTCTCCTCCTCCTCCTCCTTTTACTCCTCCTTCTCTTTCTCCTCCTTCTCCTTCTCCTCCTCCTCGTCCTCGTCCTCGTCCTCCCCCTCCTCCTCCTCCTCCTTCACCTCCTTCTCCTCTTCATTCTCCTCCTCCTCCTTTCCAACCAACGCAGCTCCTACCTAGGCCTATCCACCCACTCCAGGCCTTCCACCAACCCCCACCCTCCCTACACATACCCACCCTCGCTGTTGGCCTCAAAAGCACAACAGACGGCATTTGGCGATTTATTTTGCGTTCGATGTAAGTATACGAGCGCTATATAAATAGATCGTCCGCTGAGATTATCCATAACCGGAGGACACACCACCGCATTGACTCCGGCGGCCGTCGCCAGGGGCGCTGCTGGACACTGTCACCGCCTGGCGGCAGAAATTGACGAGACCGGATGTGGATGATGAGGAGGAGGAGGAAGGGTTAAATGAATCCGGAACCGGTTTTAATCTCGTTTCCGATTGATGCGACGTCGGGAGCAGAAGGCGCAACGCATGTCTTCCGGATGTATGTCTGTCTTTCTGTCTGTGTCTCTCGCTGTCTGTTTGCATGTCTGTCTCTCGCTGTTTATCTGTCTCTGTCACTTTTCGTATGTCTGTATCTCTCTGTGTGTCTCTCGCAGTTTAGCTCTGTTTGTATGTCTGTGTCTGTCTGTCTGAGTGACGTCATTCTGTCTCTGTTACTGCTCTTACCCGACGGTTGTAGTAATAGTTTGACAGTCTGTTGGTCAGAAATTAAAGCAGAGAGAGAGAGAGAGAGAGAGAGAGAGAGAGAGAGAGAGAGAGAGACAGACAGACAGACAGACAGACAGACAGACAGACAGACAGACAGAGAGGTTAAGCGCAGCAGCGGATGCTGCTGATGCTGATGACGATGACGACGACGATGATGATGATGATTGAGAGAGTGGTGGTGGAGCGACCTGTAATTAATCGACGACTTCGAACGACGACCGAAGCGCATCAAACTAAACACTTCCGACAATCTGCCTCACTCACTGCCTCTCTGTCTGCCTGACTGACTGTCTATCTGTTTGTCTGTCTGTCCGTATGTCTATCTGTCTGTACCTACCTATAAAATTATATATCTATCTTTCTGTTTATTCATCCATTCATATATTTATCTGCATCTATAGATAGACATATTTAAAGAGACCTTACCTCATATTAATATATATGTGAATATAAATGTATATAAATATAAATATATAATATAAATATAAATATACATATTTATAGAGACCGTGTACCTCAAATATATATATATATATATATATATATATATATATATATGCATATAGGGTAATGGTGGTAGTGGTAGTGGTGGTGATTGTGGCCATCATCCGTCTTAATCTGTCCGTTCAATCCATTCGCTTCGTCATTCATTCAATTTGCAATTCGACGAAGAAGAGGAGAAACGTCAGTCACCCCGAAGCAACGATAAAGGTCGACCGACTGATCGACCGACCTCTGCTTCCTTCTCCTCTTTGTCTCTGTTTCTCTTTCCATGGCCGCCCTTTCCTCCACCCTCATCCTCTTCCTCATCTTCACCCTTTTGGTGAACTACGGTCGGACGACAATTCATTATATTAAGACGAATGCCAGAAAAAGCCGAAATTGTCTCATCTGCTATAATCGACTCTCGCTCCCTCCTCCTCCTCCTCCTCCTCTTCTCGCTCTTCCTCTTCTCGTTCCTCCTCCTCCTCCTCCTCCCTTCTTCTTCTTCTTCTTCTTCTTCTTCTTCTTCATCCTCCTCCTCCTCTTCCTCCTCCTCCTCCTCTTTCTCCTCCTCCTCCTCCTTCTCCTCCTCCTCCTCCTCCTCCTCTTTCTCCTCCTCCTCCTCCTTCTCCTTCTCCTCCTCCTCATCTCCTCCTCCTCTTCCTCCTCCACCTCCTCTCCCTCCATCTCCTCCTCCTCCTCCTCTTCTCGCTCTTCCTCTTCTCGTTCCTCCTCCTCCTCCTCCTCCTCCCTTCTTCTTCTTCTTCTTCTTCTTCTTCTTCTTCTTCATCCTCCTCCTCTTTCTCCTCCTCCTCCTCCTTCTCCTCCTCCTTCTCCTACTCCTCCTCTTCTTCTTCTTCCTCCTCCTCCTCTTCCTCCACCTTCTTCTCCTCATCATCGTCCTCCTCCTCTTCTTCTCCCTCCTCCTCCTCCTCCTCCTCCTCCTCCTCCTCCTCTTCCTCCTCTTCCTCCTCTTCCTCCACATCTTCCTCCTCCTCTTCCCCTTCTTCCTCCTCTTCCTCCTCCTTGACCTCCTCACCTTTCTCCTACTTTGTAGCAAAAAGCTATCCAGAATCATCGTGCTATTATCTAAAATCATAAATATATAAATGCCTTGAGCTTTAGGCGAACTACACTTCGAAGGGGGATGAACAGATTTTACGATTTACCGAGTTTTCATGTTCACTGTCGCCATCTCGCGAATGCATCGGAACTATCATCGAAAATCCGCAGGCCCTGCCCAAAAGATGCACAGCAGGTGCGTTCTGTTCATGTTGATGCCCCAAAAGTATAGGCTTTTGTATGTATAAATTTTTTAGGTGTAAAAAATCACAGGGGGCAGCCGGAGTTGAACCGGCGACCTCTCGATCTGCAGTCGAATGCTCTGCCACTGAGCTATACCCCCGAACGGTAAAACAGATCTTATAGATTTACTTATAACAACACACAGGCCAATGGGAGTCTACCATCTGTTGCTAACGATATGCTTTAATCAATAAATCGCATACGGTTTTCATCTGTATCACTGGAGAGCTCTCTCTAAATGAAGATCTTCATTACCTCAACTGATTTTGCATTGCATTGGGCAAGAACGAGGAAGATAAGCGTGATCTTGTTGACCATTTATGTAGCGCATTTGTTCTTAGAGCAGCGGCGCACGCCTCTGCAGTCTTGTTGATATTTGCAACAAAATGGCGTGGCACGGGTTGTTAAATGCCGTTGCGATCGCTTTTATGTTGTATCGCACTTTCGTATCGTGTAGAGATATAATAGTTTACCCACCGGACGAGAATTCATGTTGGAACAAAAGCTGTGGTTTGGATTTCAATCCATACACGCCGCTCATCAATTGCTCTTACTTGTAAGTCGTTGGACTCTCTCCGCTTCATGTAATGTAATGTAAATATACGACGATCATGTAATGGCACCACACAGAGCTTGGGTAATGTAGGCAGAACGGAAGACGAATTTGAGGCTTTCCATAAGTCTGTGGCTCGTAATGTGACCAAAACACCACGTACGATCAGATACTAATAATAATGATAAAATAATAATGATGATGATGATAATAATAATAATAATAATAATAATAATAATAATAATAATAATAATAATAATAATCAGGCTCAGAATATTTAAATGAACTAGGCCGACGTTTGTCAATTGTAACTGGAAACTCACTCGAAACCACGCACCTTTTCCAGCACCTCTAAATTTGCATGCAAAGATACAACGCAGTAGCATTTCAAGGCACAGTTGTTAGGTGATGAGGGCCGTTAATTCCTGAACTATGAACTTGTGTGCTGTTTCTTGTAAAACATGTTACGTTTAATAAATGATTGGATATAATAATAATATTAATAGTAATAATTTCTGCAATGAAATGCATGCAAACGCACTGCTGCACTTTACATGTACCAGTTATGCAACAATCTGAATTAACAGCAGTCTTAGCTACTAACAGAACAGACAGTCTGCAATATACGGCGCTAATAGCAACCTGCAAAGCATGTGCGCCCTACGGGGCTCGAACTCGGGTCCGCTGATCTCCATGCCAATGCGCTACCGGGCTCCACTGGTCTTAAGTCACTTCATTAACTTAGAAATCTTGGGTAGAATTACATGTTTATTTACCGGCAATTTATTGAATCATATAAGATCTTCAAGAGACGAAGTTGTTAAATCAGTTTAAATACCAAGTATTCATTCATTCATTCATTCAGACATTTATATAGCGCTTCTTCAAGAAAAAACTACTCAGAGGCGCTCCCGACTCCAGCGCGCCCAAAAAGAATAGTTTTAAGTTTAGTAAGGAAGGATCCTGGTAGAGTTCCAGGGTGTAGGCATAGCTCAAAGGAAGCATATATTTATGATGATTGTGAATGCAATAAGCTGCCATGTTATGTCTTGATTTGTTCTAGACCTGACGAATTTATACGATGTGACGCACACGGTGAAGATCTGCGAGGCAACATGACAGCGAAGGAAGAGCAAGGTCATGGCTGCGCAAAGGTCAGCTACCACCGATGAAATCTCTATGGACTGGTTTTCAGTGCTTCTAATATAATCGTAGTCGTAAATCTCAGATTTCATACATTTCAAATTTCATACATTTGTCAAAAACATTTACTCACAATGATCATACATTTGTCCCAAACATTTACTCACAATGATCATACATTTGCCCCATGCATTATTTTGCTCTCCTTGAAGGTTGAATGCAGGGCACCAGCTTATTCACGAGTGCTGCTACGAGTCTAAGATTCTAATTCAAGTTAACCTCATATTGAAACTTACTGACTTTACTTTCGCAGTGAATCCTTCATATATGTGTGCATGTGCACTTGTGATAGCATTCCTTCAATATTTCTACTCAGAAGCGCTCCCGACTACAGCTTGGACACTCAAACGAGGTTTCACGCCGAAGCTTGTGAGCAATAATGCGAGTGAAGGACTTGTTCAAGGTCCCTAAGCAGCGACTTGAGGTGGATTCGCACCTGCAATCCTTCGGCTGCAAGGCAACGAACATAGCCTACCCATTACACCACCCCGCCCCACATAAACAAATATCCAGTGCTGTATTATATAGGGACATCTTGAAGGTAGTGCTATATAAACATGACTGATTGCTCCATGTTGGGTTTTACTTTACGTGTCTGTCTGCTCGTTTGCTTTCAGTTTGGAGGTCAGAAGTACCAGGAGGTTGAGCAGTCGAGAGTCTGGTGCAAAGTGCTTGAAGGCATCGAATGCTACGGAGACAGAACCTTCCTCAGCCTCAAGCAACATCCGTGCATCAAGCAAGTCATCCACTATAATAATAACGACAATTTATATGGCGCCGTAACACGGCCATACCGCTACGAAGGTGCCTAAAAACCAGCCAACTGCGGGATAAGCCTTTGCAAACATATAAGTTTTAAGCTTTGATTTAAAAGACATATAAAAGACATCTAACCCTTTAGTTGGATGGTGATTTGTTTTGAATGAGCACCTACGAATAAAATGCTTCCTGCGCATTGGTGCCTGCACAAAGCAACAAGGGAAGGCACTGCCACCCCATCATCACTGGAAAATTGACACCTTTTGAACTCTTGGGTTTAAGCAGATTTCTTTGCACTAAAGCACTGTGCTAAGATACGCAAATTGACACTGCGAGATTTACATATCGAAAGCTCTATGAAAACATCCATGTTATTAAATTCCTACTTTGAACTTTTCAAGCCCAGGATTGCTAAATATTTAGCCACATGTCGTCTCAATTGGTCCTTCTCTCTGGAATGCTCTGTCTCCTGTTCGCTCTACACTTCTTTCTGTCAGTCTCTCCTCTGCTCTGTCTCTTCTCAAAACCTGCTTCTTCTCGTGGGGACTTGCGCCCTGGGAGCGCCTCTGAACGGTTCAGTCTACTAGAGGCGCTTTATAAATGTCTAATTACAATACATGACCAGTGTGTTTGACCCCGCCCTCCAGGAAAGCGGGCGCCAGTGTTCCTGCGACATTTTAGCAACTTTGGGTGATGTAGGTTATCGAATTCAATTAGACTTGGTACCTGTAATCATAATTAGTAATGTTATTATTTAGATAACTTGTGACATGTAGCCATCATATGAAACTTAGTTTTGAGATATTGTTCCAGTTGAATGTTTTAGATGCAATTTCTTTCTGTAGATACAGCGGTCATTATTTCGTCAACACTCTCATTTACTCTGTTCTGCTTGGCTTTCTTGGCATGGACCGGTTCTGTCTTGGACATACAGGTTACTATCATTATTACATTATTTCTCTTTGACCACCGTGTCTGGTTCAGGAGCACCTCTGAATAGTTTTTCTTTAAGGGGTGCTATATAAATTAAATATATTATAAATATTACTACTGCCACTACTACTAGCTGGGGTGCTTGGTGTTGCTCGGGAGATTTCAGTTTTTGCCCCTGCCCTATGGTCATGGGTGGGGCATGGTGGTCCTGGTGACCCTCTGTTTAGGTGCAAGGTTTCAGATGAATAGTTGCAAATGTTTGGCCAAGGTGTCTAAGTGGGGTGGATTTATTAGTGAAATTAGTTGTTTGCCCCATGTCACCACCCTGGGTGAGGGGTATTGTCCAACCCCTCCACTGGGTGGTCCTAGGACCAAGGACCGTTTATACACAGGACCTTGCACAAGTTTTTGGGTGATAATCGGAGTTCCAGAAAATTTCACATCTTGTTTACAAAATAAAAACGTTCAATTAGTTACGTCTATAAAGGCAGATTGACCGATGATGATGTTAAGAAAAAAAAATGCCTATGGTGATTCAAAGCATAATATCTTTAGCGTTGGAAACGCAATTGAAAGAGATATGAATGACCAAAAAATGTTCGTGAGTAACCAGTACTGTAATAGAGACTTGGGTGCAAGGTTTCAGGTCAAAATATCTGTAGGCATGCATTCTGGACAAACATACATACACACATAAATTCTCCTTTTTAGATAGATATTAGATATAGAATATCTTGCATACAAGAATAAGTAAATATTTTCATGTAAATATTTACTTAATCACAGCTCCAACCAATTTTCCACCAAATCTCCCATAATCCATCTGCTGATCTTTTCCTTCACATGTAGGTACGGCTGTTGGTAAACTGCTGACGCTCGGTGGCATTGGAATCTGGTGGATTGTCGACATCATCCTCTTGGTTCTCGGTGAACTACGACCTGCAGATGATAGCAACTGGATCCCGTACTACTGACTCCAGCTCTTCCTTGGAAGGGATTGCATCCATTGCATGGAGATGGAAATGGAGTTGAATGCTCCACCTGGATTTGTCGGCACCGGATGAAATCCGATTTGGATTCATCGCGATAAAGTCAAACAGAGACTGCGGTCATTGAGAATGTGTTCAGTGATTTTGTGGCGGTTTGTGAGTTGGTCGATGGATTGATGAAAGATGTAGGATGAATTGGAAAGACTGTAGCAAAACCTTTTCCCATCTGGGTCTCACGTGGGACCAGTATTCTATCATGAAAGATTAAGTTTGTCGATTTTTTCAAAGGAAGGGTTATTGAACTGTGATTCGTAATTCCTGTAAAACGGTGATTTAAACGTTAAATGGATTTGTATCCATTGAAAGCATCAGAATTATTTGGTACATTGTTGATGAATCAAAGATCCAAAATGCAAAGTAGTGGTTGTCAATTAGAAAAAATTTCAGAAGCGTAACATTGTAGATATTATTTCCAAAAAACAACCATGTGTTAGCAATAGCAGCTGAGATTGCTTTTGTGAAATTTCTTCACCGTAGCAAAGTTAAAGTTTTTGAAACGAAGTCTAAAGGCAAAGTGTAATCTACTTTATGCATGGTTGACAACTTTGAGCGTTTGTAAAAAACATGTTTTTCATTTCAGTGTGTTTTTTGACAGGTTACGTTATTTAATTGCTCTACAATTTGTTTTATTTATTTCTCGCATTTGCTATAGTGCCCTTTAGTCTCTCTACTCAGAGGCACTCCAGACTACAGCACGGACACTGAATTGCAGTTTCAGAATGAAGCGCAAAGCAATTGTGAGTGAAGGACTTGCTCAGGGTCCCTACGCGGCAGCTTGAGGCGGATTCTAACCTGGAAACCTCCGACTTCAAGGCACCGAACCCACCACTACACCACCACACCACGTGTTTCGTCAAGTTACCACCATTAGTCAGTTGCTTTACAATTTACTCACAAAATACCAATTTACACTTGTAAATATTACCACCATTAGGCCTATTCATTACACAGTGTCGTTGGTATTGTTGAAATTTTGGGACTAATTTCTGATCCTAAGCAGTCTGCATTGAACATCGTAATCATTATATTTTTAAATCATTATAACCAGAGGTTATTGGGTCGCAGGTTGGACAGCACTGTATTAGAGAATGAGATAGTAGAACCACCATAGGATGTAAATAAGTAGAAAATCTGGTGGTGTGGCACTGTGACTGGCAGAAAATAGGGTGGTAGTATCCAGGGCGGAAGCAGGGGAGCCAATCCGGCCATACCCCTCAATTCAGAGATTTGCACAGAACGTGGCCCCCTCCTATTAGGTTTCAAGTTTTCAATAATGCAGCGAGAAAAGGTAGCGTATGACTAAAAAAGAAAAATTGTTCATCAGCTTTCAAATAACCGGAGTTGCTCCAGTTTTTTTATAGAAATTTTGGCAGAGAGAACAAAAAAGGTTGTTAGATTTTTTGGCGAAAGACCAACGAAAAACATTTTTTACTCAAGCAAAAAAGTTTGGCCCCACTTAAAAATCCGCCTCTGGTAGTACCATCAGGTAATTTAACCGGATGAGAATTACATGGTAAGAGCAATAGTTAGATCGGATTATTAAACCACCAGAATCCTTTGTTGACAAATACGACGCAGACAATCACAATTCATGTTTATTATTATTAAACAAGCAGATAATCATAGTACATGGTGCTACCACCAGCCACAGACCGACAGACAGACAGGTGGTAAAACCAGTCCAAGAAACTAGACGTTCAGAAAGTCGATGGAGGCGTCCACCTGTCTTCCAGTCGTCGTATCCGTCGCCGTCACCTTGACCTCTGTCTCCGCAAACACCAACCTCGCCTCGATCCTCCTCCTCGTCGTCTGCTGAACCGGAGCTCCAGCTGCGAGGTCGAGGCTAACATTGGCGCACTTCCGGACCCCAGGATCGGACACGAACCCCGGATGTGCCTGGTCCGTACAGTAGATCCCAATGACGATCCGGGTCTGTGTTGGGGCAGCTGGGATGTACTGCCGCACCACTGTCTCCCCTGCGCGAACGACCTGCCCAGCGCTGACGAAGACATCGAAGACATCTCTGCACCATTCAACTCCATCCTTGACGACGAGTTTTGAGTCTGGATGTTGACCTCTGGTGAATCGGTTGAGGACTGCTGCTCCGTACGTGAGTTTCGATCGACGGATTGAGATGACGGCTGGATCGAGTCCAAAGACAACGGCACCTGGATGGATGGAGACAAAGACAAATGTATTGTATGTGTACTTGTTATGAGACTTTACATCGTTCATAAAAGACAACGGCACCTGGAGGGGGTAGAGACAAGGATGCAGATAGACGCAGAGGGATAAATGTAAATAATATTATATGACAGGTGATCTAGATGACAAGTTAAATAGATGACAAGTGATATAGATGGCCAGTGATATAGATGACTAATGATATAGTGATATATATGACTAGTGATATACATGTAGATCACCAGTGATATAGATGACTAGTGCATGGTATAGATGACAGGTGAGATAGATTACCAGTGATATAGATAACCAGTGATATTGATGACAAGTGATATAGATAGCAAGTGATATAGATGACAAGTGATATAGATGACAGGTGATATAGATAACCAGTGATATAGATCACCAGTGAAATGGATTACCAGTGGTATAGATGACTAGTGATATTTATGTAATCAGTTAGGCTACATAAATGGACAAATGTTGATGATAATGAGTTGACGGTGAAAATAGTGACCCCTGTCTGTCTGTCTGTCTGTCTGTCTATCTGTCTGTCTGTCTGTCTGTCTATCTGTCTGTCTGTGATGCCTGTACCTTTGATGACCGCTAAGTTGGCTTCCTGTGGTATGATGACCTTCCGTACCCTCTCCTTGAAATGCTCTCTGACGTCACATTGAAAGACAGCCGACTCCGACAGACCTCCCACGAGAAAGATGTAATCAATGCCTACAGATCGAGGTTCACAAAGAAAGAAGCGACAACGTAAAGTATTCATGAATTATTGTAATCTCTCCGACAGCTAGATCATCGCTACGCTCTGCAGTATCTATGCATTCTTTCTATTCATCGTCACAGTGGCGTAGCCAGGAATTTATGATGGGCGTGGTTTGGGTTTTTTATGACCTGGCCGGATGCCCCTTCTGACACCAACCCAACAGTATTACAGTAAATAAAAATTAGGGAATAAAGTAACAAAAGGAATAGAGTAAGAAAAAAATTGTTACTACAAGCGATTGTTTTTTTTCTTTTTTCTTATTTAAGTGGATAAATAACCTTTAAAAAGTGTTTCCTAGGTGTTTTAACCCCTGAAACCCCCTTTTTGTCTACGCCACTGCATCGCCATATTCAAATCATCTCGAAGGCTTCCAATCTCTTGACAGTCTAATTGTTAGATTATTTTAAAACAGACCATCTTGTTTGGACAATCGATATCCTATATTATTATAATAGAACAGTATTGGTAGAAACAACCAGAATGCATAAAAAGTGTACATTTTATGTGTGTGAGTATCTTCTTTGTGATGTTGATAATAAAGTCAGTTGGACTCAGGTCCATAGATAGGTAGTTTTGCACGAGGGGCAGAACATAAAGCGGTCAGGGTCACATTTTCAGCAAGAGCTTGAGAAATGAGAAATATGAAATTAAGAATATGGGTGCATATCAAAGGTCTCTGCCGCACACACCAACGTATACCTTTGACTGCTCTGAGAACATTCTCGATGGCATCCTTGATGGCGGTGAGAGTTGGTCGGAAGAGTTTCTGCATAGCATCTTGCGTCAGTCGCAGCATCCCTTGAGATGACCAACGCACTCCACTGTCTCCGTAGCCACGGATCGCTGCATCCACCGTCGAACCCTACACACACACACACACATACATACATACATACATACATGCAGCCACAACGCATTTATGTTGCGCTTCAACATCAAGAAAAAAGTCGTCACTGCTTTTAGCTGTTAGGGTTAGGTTAATAACCTATAATTTACAATTTCAATGAGGAAAGGAAGATTTGGAGAAGAAGTGACATAAGCGTAGTGATTAGTGACCTTGAAGTCATTGTTGCTAGGCTTCGCAGTCGCCAACCTTTTGAAACTCTGTAGTCCTATACTTTTAGTGCTCGCCATTTCCGCTCCCTTCGTTCGGCTGAACAAAGTCTCTCTCTCTCTCTCTCTCTCTCTCTCTCTCACTCTCTCTCTCTCTCTCTCTCTCTCTCTCTCTCTCTCTCTCTCTCTCTCTCTCTTTCTCTCTCTCTCTCTCTCTCTCTCTCTCTCTTTCTCTCTCTCGCTCTCGCTCTCTCTCTCTCTGTCTGTCTCCCTGTGTGTGTCTGTTTCTCTACCTGTCTGCCTGTCCCTCTCTTGTGTATTGACAAATAATGTGTTGGAAAACAACAACAAAAATGTCTGCCTGTCCGTCTGTCTGCTTTTGCTCGTATCTCCCCTTTGCGTGACTTGTGGGTGGTAGGACTCTCGACCTGGAATGGCCTCACCATGATGCTCCGACCCTTTCTAGAACTCCTCCTCAGGCAATCGTTTCCATATTTAAGACGCTGAGGTTGGGAGCACCTCTGAGTAGTCCCTTGAAGAGGTGCTATACAAATTCGTTTAATGAATGAATGCATGAATGAATAAATGAATGGATGGATGTATGGAAGGATTTACGGATGGATGGATTTACGGATGGATTAGGGGTCTGCGGGTATACCCGTACCCGCGGGTTTACCCGTACCCGCGGGTCGGGTACGGGTCGGGTACGAGTCGGGTACGTTTTTCACGGGTCGGGTCGGGTACGGGTAGGGTCATCACGGGTACGGGTATACCCGGTTTTACCCGTCTCTTCATCCCTCTCTCCCTCCCTTCGTCTCGTCCCCCTTCTTCCCCTTATACCTCCCTTCTCCGTCCCTGCTTTTCCTCTTACGCCTTTCCTCCCACTCCCTCTCCCCTCTGCCCTCTGCCTACCCCTCTCCCTCTTTCTCTCCCACTCCCACTCCCACTCCCTCTCCCTCTTCCTCTACCTCCCTCTCCTTCCCTCTCTCCCTCTTCCTCTCCCTCTCCCTCTCCCTCTCCCTCTTCCTCTCCCTCTCTCTCCCTCTCCTTCTCCCTCTCCATCTCCCTCTCCATCTCCCTCTCCCTCTCTCTCCCTCTCTCGCTCTCCCTCTGCCTCTTGCTCTCCCTCTCCCTCTCCCTCTTTCTCTCCCTTTCCCTCTCCCTCTCCCTCTCCCTCTCCCTCTCCCTCTCCCTCTCCCTCTCCCTCTCCCTCCCCCTCTCCCTCTCCCTCTCCCTCTCCCTCTCCCTCTTCCTCTTCCTCTCCCTCTCCCTCTCCCTCTCCCTCTAATCCTTGTCTCCCTTCCCGCCACATCCCCTCCCTCCCTTCATAACTCATTCCTCCCTCCATCTTCATCTGCCTCCCTCCCTACCAACCAAACTCTCTCCCTTCCTTCCTCCCTCGCTCCCTCTCTCCCTCCCTCCCTTTCTCCGTCTCTGCTTCCTCCCTTCCGCCTTTCCTCCATCCTACTATCCATTCTTTCGTTCATCCATCCATTCATCCGCCTGTCCGTCCGTCCGTCCGTCCGTCCATCCCTCCTTCCCCGCAATTTCTCCGTTGCGCCTTTCCTCCCCTCCTTTTCCCCTTTCTTCCCCTCCCCTCCCGCTCTCCTCTCTCTCCTTTCCAGCTGCCCTCTTCCTCTCTCTCTCCCTCCCCTCCCCTCCCCTCCACTACCTCTCTCTCCTCCTCTCCTCCCTCTCCCTCTAATCCTCGCCTTCTTTCTCTCCACTTCCCCTCCCTCCCTCTCTTACTCACTCCCTTCCTCCATCACTTTCTGCTTTCCTGCCTCCCTCCCTACCTACCAACCTCTCTTCCTACCTCCCTTTCTCCGTCCCTGCTTCCTCCCTTACGCCTTTCCTCCTTCCGTCCCTCCGTCCCTCCATCCCTCCCCCTCCGTCCCTCCTTCCCTCCCTCCCTCACTCTCCTTCCCTCCATTCCTACGTCCGTCCTCCGTCCATACCTCATTCCCTCCATTCCTCCATTCCTCCCTCCCTCTGTCCCTCAATTCCTCCGTCCGTCCGTCAGCCCGTCCCTGTCTCCATCCCTCCGTCCCTCCATCCTTCCCTTTTTTCCCCCTCTTTCTCTCCGTCTCTCTCCCTCTCCTTCTCCCAACAATCATAATCTGAAGATGAATTAACCAGAGCCTTGTGTACTCTCAATTGAGTAGTTTATTATAGCTTATTTTTACACTGAAGGTTGGGTAATATTCAGTTTTGCGGAAAACGGCTATAAGTGAAGACAACTATTAAAATACACTTTTGTGGAAATGGCGCCCAACTTTTGTGGTCATGGCGCCCCCTTCCCAGGCAACTGCCTGCTTTGTCTATGCCTAAGGCCGGTGACACGAAACGGAGTATCCCCCCTGAAAGCTATCCGGGAGGATGAATTAATCTATCCCCCCGGATGGAATTAACCGGTCTATACTATCCGGAGGGATAAACCATTCTATCCCCTTTTTTAAAAATGCGCATAATAAAAAAAATTATGCTGTAGTCAAAATTTAAAGTGACTCTAATTGTTTTAAGTGTCCTAAGCAATGCTCAGATAAAGGCAACTCGAATTTATTTAGTGACTCTGGGTGTTTTTAAGTGTTTTAAATGTTTCAAGTGCTCTAAAAACAGGGCAAAACAAATTATCTAGTAGGAATAAACATGCATGTTAGTGTCATTGTTGAAAACAATGCAGATGAAAATCAATTTGCAAAGAAAAATACACACGGAAGCGGTTTTTTCGACTTTTTCTAATTTGGGGGATACAATTAATACGGGGGATACTCTATTTCGTGACACCGGCCCTGTGTCTTATTGATATCTGTATTTCTAAACACCTTGCTTCTTTATTGCAAATCGGACCCTTTGAAGTGCAATTATAAATTCTCAGAGAACCTGATCTTAGGGCACCGCCCCCAGACTCCAGTATTCCGCGCTCGTCCTCAAAACTGCCTCTCTGTTGATGCTTCTGCCTCTGCCTCTGCCTCTGCCTCTGCTTCTGCCTCCCTCCCTCTCTCCCTCCCTACCTTTCTCCCTCCCTGTCTCTCTCTCTAATTCTCTCCAGTTTCCTCCTTCTCGCCCTCTCTCCCTCTTACGCCCTCTCCTTTTCTTTCTGCCTGCGTCTTCATCGTCATGTTTCCCTTCCCTCTCTCCCTGACTCCCTCATTTCCCTTATCCGCCGCTTTCTCCTCCATCTCCTCCTTGTCGTCCACCTCTTCCTCCTCCAACTCCTACTATTACTATTAATCTCCAATGAACTTGGCATTCTTAATGGATGTCGAAAGACAGTTGCAAAGTCGCAGAGTTGTCCCAGACGTGTTTGATCTGTATACAGGGTGGGCCAAAAAAGACCCCTCTAGCTTTTTTGCCAATATCTTGACCAAAATAAAGAATTTCGACATGAAATTTTACAGTCTTATAGACAATTCATATTTACATATGATGGCCAAATTTCATCAAAATATTCCAAAAAGAGCAAAAGTTATGCTTCTATTATGGAGGCCACCCACCGTTTTTTGAAGTAAAAAACGATGGGTGGCCTCACTAAAAGTGATATAACTCTTGTTCTGTTGAAGTATTTTTATGAAATCTGGCCATCATACGTAAATATGAATTGTCTATAAACCTGTAAAATTTCATTTCGAAATTCTTACTTTTGGCCAAGATATTGGCAAAAACCTACTTTGTGTTGCGTTACGTTTTTGAATCGTCAAAAAACGGTGGGTGGCCTTCCTAAAAGTGGCATAACTTTTGGTTTGTTTGAAATATTTTGATGAAATCTGGCCATCAAATGTAAATATGAATTGTCTTTAAGACTGTAAAATTTCATGTCGAAATTCTTACTTTTGGTCAAGATATTGGCAAAAAACGTAGGGGGGTCTTTTTTGGCCCACCCTGTAGTATTAGTCCAGCAAAGAGGACAAAGGTCGCTGACATTGAGGACTCTGATAAACAGTCCAGTTCCCTGGATCAAGCAGTTGAAACAGATAGCTTTCAAAGTTTGCCACCCCTCAACATCTAAGACGTATGCATCATCATACTTATTAGCTGAATTAACCGTGTTAAGCTTGGCTGCAGAGAATCATATCCATTGTCCACCAGATTGAAAGTATCAAGCCAACGGTCTTTTGAGGATATGACCGTTCATGCAGGATGGTAAATAATACGATGAATGATAACTGACAACTTCTGTAGGCTTAGCTATATAACTATCTATGGACAGTGGATACGAATATATTATATATATATATATATAATATGTGTATATTTATATATACATATCCATATCAATATCCATACAAAATTCCGTATGCACGAATTCGTGGCATAGACAGCAGTTTCTTGCTAACTGGTGCGTCAAGAATTTTTGCAAACGCCTGCCATCATCAGCTATTTAGGCTACTTTGGACGATATAGAACTCATAATTATTATTGTGAGCTTTCCCACGTAATGGCGGATGACAAAACTGAGTCAGATGTAAGTAAAAAAGAGCTTTTTTACGCTACATTAATAATTAATTATTAATTTCTTTGTATGTGCACTTGATCTAGCGCCCCTTCAAGCACGCTACTCAGAGGCGCTCCTGACTGCAGAGACATGTCCTACATCGGAGTTTCACGCCCAATCGCTGAGCAGTTGCGAGTGAAGGACATGCCAAGGTCACTACACGGTGACTTGAGGTGGATTCGAAGCTGCAACCCTTCGGCTGCAAGGCGACGAACATACCCACTACACCACCGCGCCCCACAAATAATAATTAATATAAATGACGTGTTTTGCTACTATTACTGCTGCTGCTACAACCACTACTACTACAACTGCCACTACCACTACTTTACTACCACTGCCATTATAACATCACCATCACCACCACCACCACCACCACCACCACCACCACCACCACCACCACCACCACCACCACCACCACCACCACCACCACCACCACCACCACCACCACCACCACTACTACTACTACTACTACTACTACTACTACTACTACTACTACTACTACTACTACTACAACTACAACTACTACTACTACTATTACTACTGCTACCACTATAGATACTACTACCACTACTACTACCACTACTACTACTACTACTACTACTACTACTACTACTACTACTACTACTACTACTACTACTACTACTATTACTACTACTACTACTACCACTACTACTACTACTACTATTACTACTGCTACCACTACTACTACTACTCCTACTGCTACTATTACTGCTACTCCTACTACTACTACTTCTACAACAGCTACTACTACTTCTACCACCATATCTACTATTGCCACTACCACTTCTACAACTACTACTACTACTACTACTACTACTACTACTACTACTACTACTACTACTACTACTACTACTACTACTACTACTACTACTACTACTACTACTACTACTACTACTACTACTACTACTACTACTACTACTACTACTACTACTACTACTACTACTACTACTACTACTACCACACCACGACCATCACAGTTACCACCACAGCTACCAGCCTACCACTACTACTACTAGCAGTGGTAGCTGTGGTGGTTGCTACTGCTACAACTACAACAACAACTACTACTACTGCTACTTTTGACACTACAGCTACTATTACTGCTACAACCACTACTGCTACAACTGCTACTACAACAACTTTGATCATCACTGCCATTATGACATCACCATCATCACCACCACTACTACTACTTCTATACTACTACTACTATTACTACTATTACTACTGCTTCTACGTTTACAAGAGTACTACTAGTGCTACCATATCTGCTACTACCAATACCACTACCACTTCGACTACTACTACTACTACTACTACTACTACTACTACTACTACTACTACTACTACTACTACTACTACTACTGCTACTACTACCACTACTACTTCTGCGACTACAACTATTACTATACCACCTCCATGGTCATCACCGTTACCACCATATACCACGGAACTACT
>OX457049.1:706805-714305 GCA_949752735.1 Lumbricus terrestris
CACATCACTAAGCAGCTTACACTTTGAAATGATGGTTTTTTACGCATGGCTAAGTGGTAGACTTATGGAAAGCATGTATATAGATTAGTAGTTACTAGTTAGTATGGCTAAGTGATAGACTTATGGAGAGCATGTATATAGATTAGTATACACTGCTTGTACTGCTTAACACTGTTTAACGGGCAATGGCATGTGCTTTTTTAGTCATTAAACTTTAAAACTTATCGAAAAGTATTGGTAAAAGTATTGGTATTGGTATTGCAATACTTTTAAGAAATAGTATTGGTATTGGTATTGCCAATACTTTTATTAGTAAGTATTGGTATTGGTATTGCCAATACTTTTTTCCAGTATTGTTAACAGCCCTGTCTGATTGTGAATATTTGGTATACCATGGAGGATGGGGGAGGGAAAGAACTTCAAAGAAGAGGTTGTGAAGTTCTAAAAATTCCTTTAAAAAGTCCTGTCATGTATACTATATAGCATGTACTATTGTACTTAATAGCACACACTCAAGACACTAGAAACTTCGACCTGCCAAAAGTGTGAGAATGCACGAAACAGACAGTGCACATGTTGGAGCATGCTTAGGATAATAATTATTACATTTGTCTGTCGATCACTCAAATAATAACAAATACTAATCAGAAGTTTGTAGCAACTTGCAGAGTGCAAACTATTTTCATTTCTAACTCGAGTCTACTAGATCTCGTCACTTAATTATTACTAGGCCAATTATCAGTGGCGGCGCCAGGATTTCAGTTTCGGGGGGGGGGGGGGGCTGAAGCCCGTGGCAAAATTTGACATTTCCATCCGCCAAAATTTCTGACGACTTTTTTTTTAGTCATCGACCAAAATCTCATGAAAATTTTCCATTTTCGCCGCCAAAATTTCTGACGACCTTTTTTTAGTCATCACCCGAAAATCGTGGATATTTCAATATAAAATAATTCGGATGTCAATTTTTTTTAGGGGGCTGAGCCTCTTGTAGGGGGGCTTAGCCCTCCAGCCCCCTAGCGCCGCCACTGCCAATTATGATGTACCGGTAGTTGCTTACTTTATAAGATTTGCTTGTTATTGACAGTCAATGCGACCCATGATTACAACAATTTGAATAGAATTATAGAGATAGAAAGCAAAACATAAACCAGGGGCGGATATAGAAATTTTCGAGGGGTGAGGCAAAAAATTTTGGTGAAAAAATCTGATGACCTTTTTCTCTTTTTATAGTCGTTTGGTCGGAATGTCTGTAAAATATGCCAATTTTCGCTGCCAAAATAACTGATGATCTTTTTTTAGTCATCAGTCATCTGCTCGACGTAATCTCTGCAAGCAATATATTATGAGATCTCTAGTCGTCGTTTCCTACTTTTCTCTCCCGCTGCATTGATTTAATGCTTGTTGAAACCATATGGGGGGGGGGGGTGGGTGGGTGGGGGGCCACGTCCTATGCACTTTAGAAATGGGAGCATGGCCGGATTGGCCCCCAGGATCCGCCTTTGACATAAACTATAATGTTTAATAACCTACTCTATGGACACCGCATAGCGGCAATCGGATTTATTTATTTATTTATTTATGAGTTAGGAGTCTATAGCTGGGGAGGCTAGAAAAAGATTTAAGGGGTCGAACCCCAACCACCCCTCAGCTAAAGCACTACTTCCTAACTGCAGACCTTGTAAGCTGCAATCCTCATCAATTGTTTGGCCGGAGCATTCCAGATGGCTGGAACAGTGACGACCCATAATACGTCATCGTTCAGTATCCTCGTCTCTGATTGGCTGCTGATCTGCTCGAGGGCGTGGTCTCTGAAGAATCGCAACGTCATCGAAATGGCGTCGACGCCGGAAAACCTCTCGCCATTGGCCGCTTCGATCGTCATATCCTGACCGGCGTTCTGATTGGTCAAAAGAAAATACGCAACGGTTATTATTTGAACTAAAGTCGATATTAGTATTATTTCGATATTAATATCGATATTTCGATATTAGTTCCAGGTTACTATACCTATACTGGCAATATTATTACTGACGCGATATGAAGCCGCTGGGGGGATGTCGTCAGATACTATAGGCCTACTATACAGAAATGACATTTCCCAGAGAAATTCTACAGAAAAAGTTTACAGTACTGCTGCAGCTGTGTAGGCTACACTTTCATTACAAGTTTTATATTGCGACAGACTACTAACAGAATAAAGAACTAAATGAGACACTAAAATTAGTCACCAGCTTTGTATTATAGACCTTTTCATTTTTTGTACACAAAGAATAAAAAAAGATATAAGACATGAGTCAAAAATTGTCCATGCGGTTGGCCGCTTGACCCCACTGCGACCATACCACCGATTACTCGCATTGACGAGCCCGTCTGTCTGGACTCTGGACAGCGTTACTGATCTAATCCTACCTGGGTTTCGCAACTGCAGTGCTGGATGAACCTACCTGGTTTTCGTAGAGCGCCATCTTGAATCTGTCGAAATACAGCCACTGCTTCGATTCCTCCGCGCTCAGATCGTGGTAGTTGTTACGTGCAGTGAAACCGAACGAATGGAACTGACGTTGTGGGTTGAGGAGGAGGGAGGTGGGGGTCTTCTGGTTGATGACCCCGGGGTCACCATCCTCCCATCGTCCCATCATGTGGATGCTGTCAGGGTCGCGGAGGAAACAGAAGGCGTAGCCACTGAACGCCGTTCCTATGACAACACACACGCAAGTATAGCGCCATGGCAACGGTTGTTATGGTGACGACTGATGGACAGGGAGGCGCCTAATGACTTAGAATTAACCTAACTGTAATCATATCAACTGCGTTACCTTGGTTTATCTTAGATTACCTAGACCCAACATCGACCGATTATATTATACGGCTTTGTTATGACAATGCATCCTAAGTTATACATACAACCCTGGACACAAAAAGCTACTAATTACTAAAACGATTGTTGTGGTGGTAGACTGGTAGTATAGCAGCAGTGGTAGTATAGCAGCAGTGGTAGTATAGTAGCAGTAGTGATTAGCCCACGTTAGCTACATCGGTAAGAGAGCTGGCGGCCGCGCGTCTGTGAAAGAGAGCGTGCGGGCCGCGGTTCGCATCCCGAGGTGGCCTTTTCAGAGATTCAAAATCTCGGGCTAACACGGTCCGTCCACGGGGACCTAAATGTCGTGGCGTCCATTCATACGGGCGAGCGGTGCTGAAGGATCTCATCCTCAGGGTCGAGGCCATAAGACAGCCGCTGTATAAAAATCCGAATGCATGCATAGTAGTTGTAGCAATGACAATGACGTAACTAACCGAAGTCGATAGCCACAGCAACAATGAACTTCCTCCTCGCATCAACTGCTGATGCTGATGCTACTCCTCCTGTCTCTGCAACCGATGTTGGTGACGTCGTCGTCTGCTTCAGAGTGCCTCCAA
This sequence comes from Lumbricus terrestris, assembly GCA_949752735.1. NCBI lineage: Eukaryota > Metazoa > Annelida > Clitellata > Crassiclitellata > Lumbricidae > Lumbricus > Lumbricus terrestris. The sequence goes on from OX457049.1 coordinate 710,223, forward strand.
CCAACAGGTAATCATCCGAATGACCTGCGTCCACCTGTCCATCCCAAAATGACCTCTCCACTTGACCTGGGTCGACCCCGCGAAGCCCTGCATCCGTCAGCACTTCCCTCCCTGTCTTCTCCTGTTGCTGGTGATGTTGGGATGACTTGAGCATCTCTTCTTGGTCCCCTCCAGCCTCTGTAGCCTTTGTCTCCTGGTCGCCATTCTTAGCCATGATCTCGAAGATTCTGATGTTCGTCTTACTTCCTGGAGCGGCGCTGATCTGCTTCTGGGGCGGTTGGGGAGGTGCTGTACTCGTTTCCTTCCCCTCTTCCTTCTTGCCTCCTTCCTCCTCTCCATCTCTCCTCTTCTTCTCCTCCTTTCCTCTCTCCTCCACTGGCTTCCCTCCAACCGTCTTCTCGCTCTTCTTACTCGTCCGACCGAATCCCAGTTTCTCGAAGAACGAATGACCTTGACCCCCTTTCGACTTCTTGACCTTGACATCTGACTCCGTTGCCTCGTCCTTTGACCTTGAAGTCGTCGGGGTCGTCTTGGCACTGCTGCTCACCACCTTTGACCCTTGCTGTTCCGCTGATGACCCCCTTCCACCTTTCCCTCCTCCTCCATCTCCCTCCACCTCATCCCCCTCCTCTCCCTTTCCATCCTCCGGTTCCTTTGACTTCGACTTCCTCCTCAAGAACCCGAAGAAACTCTCCGACCTTGACCTACGTGACCTTGGAGGGGCCTTCTCCGGTTTCTTGATTCCCGACGGCGGAAGTGTTCCACCCTGATGACGCGGTTCCTTCGACCGTCCTCTGGATTCAGTGTCTGGTCCAGGAGGTTCTTGCGACGACGACGACGGATGTGGGTTCAGCTGACCAGAGACCACTTCCGGTGGATGAACCTCTGAGGACCTCGGGGTCTCGATAATCGATCTCGATCCAGACGGCGATGGTTCTTCCTCTCTTCGCAATTCCACTTCCGGTTCAGAGGGACCTTGACCAGGTTCCAGCTCTGGACTGAACTCTGGAACTCCTCCATACGTCTGAGAAACGGTCCTGGCTTCCACGATCGGTTCATCCGCGACCTCCTCCTCCTCTCTGGTCTTCAAGGACACGCCTCCATCATTCCCGACCTCGGCAGACGTCACGGGCCATTGACCATCCACAACAAACTGCGGATCAGCGGAGCATTCAAGCGGAACGAAAGCATCTGACTGAAGCGTGACGTCAACAATCGGTTCCGCTTCGTCGCCTTCGACCCGTTCCGGTTCAGTTTCACTCGACAAGATGGCCGCAGTTGCCATGGATTCGGCCACCTTCACGTTGATCTCGTCCCACAGCGCCTCGTCTTTCTCAACCTCGTGACTCTCGGGGAAATATCGGAAATCGTCGCTCGGAGGAAAATTGGCGAAGTTTGAAGGTGGATCCAGGGTGGGTTCTGCTAAAAAATTCTCTTCCACTGACGGTTGAAGTTCCTGGTAAGGGAATGACGCTCCACCCGACGAGAATGACATCCACTGAAGCTGCTCCACGTCCTCCCCGATCAGCGGCTCCCCCAGACCTTCCTCCTCATTTCCCCAGGGACCCACAAAAGCACCGGAAGTCAGTTCATTTCCTCTAGGTCCGTGGTCCTCCTCCCCGTCCTCCGTCGGCCAAGGCGCGTCCATCTGACTGTGTCGCTCCAACCTCACAGGCACAACGGGATCCTCATGGATCCCTTGATCCTCCGTCGAAGCCTCACCCCCTGGAGGTCTTCCATAGACGACCCGAGACAGCTGGATGACTTCCGGGTCATCCCCGTTAAGGTCTTCATCAAGGTCCCTATCCGCGACGGCCGCTTCGAGGGCTCTCTTGTGACGGTAGTACTGGAGCAGTCCATCCCCCGTTGATCCTTCCTCCTCTTCCACTCCATACTCTTCCCCTTCTCCAGGTCGATCCTCTTCCGTTCGATCCTCAGCGCGAAGCAATCGACATTCCTCGTCGGAAAACTGTGGAATATATTTCCAAGGACGATTCCTCTGAGGAACGACCAAGTCCTCCGACACTTCACCGGTGCTTGAATCAACCACTCCTACGAACAACAACAACAACAACAACGACATCATCATCATCGTCGTCGTCGTCGTCATCGTCATCGTCGTCGCCGTCGTCGTCGTCGTCGTCGTCATCATCATCATCATCATCATCGTCGTCATCATCATCGTCATCGTCGTCGTCGTCGTCATCATCATCATCATCATCATCATCATCATCATCATCATCATCATCATCATCATCATCATCATCATCATCATCGTCATCGTCATCGTCATCGTCATCGTCATCGTCATCATCATCATCCTCATCGTCATCATCACCTGTCGCTGTCATAATCCTTATTATCATTGTCCAGTTATCATCAGCGCCCAGATAGATAGATAGATAGATGGATGGATGGATGGATGGATGGATTGATGGATGGATGGATGGATGGATGGATGGATGGATAGATAGATAGATAGATAGATAGATAGATAGATAGATAGATAGATAGATAGATAGATAGATAGATAGATAGATAGATAGATAGATAGATAGATAGATAGATAGATAGATAGATAGATAGATAGATAGATAGATAGATAGATAGATAGATAGATAGATAGATTGAAGGATGGATGAGTGGATGAATGGATCACAGAGATCAGAGTCTGTCTGTCCTTTTGTCTGTCTGTCTGTCCTTTTGTCTGTCTGTCTGTCCTTTTGTCTGTCTGTCTGTCCTTTTGTCTGTCTGTCCTTTTGTCTGTCTGTCTGTCTATCAGTGGGAACTACAATTATCCCATTATTTCGTCCCTTTGGTCTTTTACTTCGAATGAGGTCGACAGATTTTACAAAGGGATGGAATGAGCAACGTTCACCTCCATCCCTGCCTACATCCCTCCCTCCGTCGCTTGGAATGAAGAAGAGAGTTGGAGATGGAAATGGAGTTGGAAGAGGAGGAAGGCTGACATTATGACAGAGCATTCATTTTTTAAACTATAAATGTCCCGCAAATTATTAGAAAATTAATGGTCTCTGATGATTTCAATTCATTTAGAATTGGATCATTTCGATTGATGCATTGCATGTGGAGAAGGACGAAGTAGGGATGGAAAGAACGAGGAGGTCATGCGACAGCTATAGGGAGGTGTGGGTGTTTGTGTATCCCTCTGTCTGTCTCTGTCTTTCTTTGTGTTTCTGTCTCTATCTGCCAGTTGTTTGTGTGTGTCTGTGTGTGTCTCTATGTCTGTCTGTCTCTGTGTCTCTGTCTCTGTTTGTCTGCCTCTGTCTGTCTCTCTTTCTGTGTGTGATTGTGTGTGTGATTGTGTGTGTGATTGTGTGTGTGCGTGTGTGTGCGTGTGTATGTGTGTGCGTGTGTGTGTGTATGTGTCTGTGTGTGTCTGTGTGTGTGTGTGCGTGTGTGTGTGTGCGTGTGTGTGTGTGCGTGTGTGTGTGTCTGTTGTTTGTCTAAAGTGACTGAGGCAAATTGTGAATAAGCTGAAATGTCAAAGGTCAAATACGTATAAACGATACGACTTGGATGACAATTGGCCGGAAACGAACAATCAAACGACAGACAGACAGACAGACAGACAGACAGACAGACAGACAGACAGACAGACAGACAGACAGACAGACAGACAGACAGACAGACAGACAGACAGACAGAAAGACACACAGACAGACAGACATATAGACCGACAGACAGAGACAGAGTTAGACACACACAGATATACATACATACAGACATACATACCATTTTGCTTGACACGCCCAACGGTTAGGCATTGTGATAAGTCACGAGATTAGATTATAGATTAGATTAGATTAGATTAGATTAGATTAGATTACGGGTACAGACAATAACAATTAATTGATTGTTAAGCGTCTCTATTGTCTCGAAGATTTTCGCAGAAATTATTCAAAATCAATAAAATAATGGAACTCAAATGGTTATAACTTATTGCCTACCTGACTGTCCACTAATCCATCCATCCATCCATCCATCCATCCATCCATCCATCCATCCATCCATCCATCCATCCATCCATCCATCCATCCATCCATCCATCCATCCATCCAT
>OX457049.1:719305-739305 GCA_949752735.1 Lumbricus terrestris
TTATACAGATACTGGTTCCGCTGTTTAACAGGTCGATCGCATTACTGATATACTGCGACCTAATGCGACCGACGCAATGTAAACAGAGATTTATATAGCGCGACTCAAGGACCAAACACTTCTAGAAGTGTAAAAAAACTTTTCTTCCACTTAACGTTGCTATCCCACAGGGTTTCTCGCACGGGGCGCTGTCATTCCACAAACCGCAATGCATTTAATGCGTTTCTTAATCCGTTGGTTTATGAGACTCCCCCACCCCCAACCCCCACCCCATCCCCCCATACCCCACTCTCTACGGAAATAATAAGACGGGCTTATCTAGGACGAAAGAGTTTATCTAACCCCTTAGGGCTGTTAACACAAGACCCCACTTAATCACCGCAGCCAGTCGTTGGAGTTTTGGGGTTTACCACCCCATCCCACCCCAACCCTCCCCACCTCACAAACCCCCAGTGCCCTCACAACCACATCAACTGATGCAATATTACGGAAACGTTTTTCCTAAATAAAAGCAGAGACTGTTTGGCGTCAACCCAACTCTCGGTTTCACTGCTTTGATCGGTTCGTACGATATATCACCCCTTTAAATGAGTGTCACACCATTACTTTAAGGTTCTCCGTACTACTGCTACTGCTGCCGCTACTGCTACTGCTACTGCCAGTAGCTACTGCTACTGCTACTGTGGGGTTTTGGGGTTTACCAACCCACCCCACTCACCCCACCTCACAACCACCATCTCAGCCAAGGCTCCCTGTGCTACTACTACTACTACAACCACCACCACTACTACTACTGCTACTGCTGCTGCTGCTGCTGCTGCTGCTGCTGCTGCTGCTGCTGCTACTACTACTACTACTGCTACTGATACTACTGCTACTACCACAACTACTACTACTACTACTACTACTACTACTACTACTACTACTACTACTACTACTACTACTACTACTACTACTACTGCTACTGCTACTGCTACTGCTACTGCTACTGCTACTAGTAAATGTCACACCATTTAAGGTTCCCGTGTAGGCTATAGTTTGAACAACACAATAGAAGAAGAGTGATGCGAATACAAGACCTGAGCAAAACAGCACACGAATCCCTGTGGGATTCGTGTGCTGTTCGACTATTCGTCTATTGCTGCTCAGTTATTCAATCGAAAGCAACACAGAAAACAACACCAAAAATAACACCGAAAGGAATACGAATAGTCACACAAAGGAACACCAAAGTATCACCAAAGCAACACCAGTGAGTGTCACGTCATATAAATAAGGTCCCTGTGCATACATGTCCTAAAAACCGGACAGAAAAAGAGTAAAGACAAACAATATCTATTCAACATCAAAGGAAACACACAAGACAACACCAAAACAACACCACAAGGAATACAAAAGCAACACCAAAACACCAGAACACACATAGTCGCTAAAAATAACACCAAGGCAATACCAAGACACCAAAATAACCCCAAATCAACATAAAAATAACACCAAAGCAACACCAAAAACACCACACAAAAACTCCCAAAATAATGAGCAAAACGCCACACTGGCTGAACCGCATGCATATGCGAGAGATACTGATGGCCTAATATTGGAAGGGCATTGTGACTCATAAAACCAGTCCAACTGGGTTCACAGGGCTTCAGTTTTGCCTAGGCGGTCTACGACCTTATACACTGGTATAGGCCTACTCAACTGCTGGCAATTGTGGCCAAAATGCACACAAACACATTTTGTCTGATAATGAGAAACAGAGAATATGTTTATTATCACCTCTTCAGTTATATTTGACGTAGCTATACCACATAATAATTATTATGTCCTCATAAGTTTCCTACGTAAATGTTTTATACAATACAATACAATACATGCAAAGGCACACCTTGAAGCTTTCAAAACAACATCACTAGAATTATCCATACATACGTGTATACATTCGGGGTAAGAATTGCTAGGGGTTTGATGAGGGTTACTTAGAGCAAAGCTTTCCAACTGTCTCCGAACTTGCCAACACAGCTGATGCAAAACTCCTCTTCTCCATTATACACAACCCTAAACATGTACTTCACCAACTCCTACTTCCTCTCCGACCCCCTCCTCTCACCAACTAAGACCCAGAGCACACAACTATACTCTCCCACTAAAGGACAATTCTCAATTTATACCACGATCATTATATAAAAATATTTACTAGCTTACTTTAAGCCTAACTAATTGAACTTTTGACTTTAATTATTCATTATCTCTCATGTTAACATTTCTGCGTTATTGTCAGATTGTCTTTTCACATTAAAACGAATATATATAACATACATAAATACTTAAATACAATTCTCATACTGCATTCAATGTATTGTATACAAGTATTCACGGCATTATATGAAGTATCTCTCTCACAATACAGACTAATCAGAGGCGCTCCCAGTGCGAAGAACTTCTCAAAAAGAAAGGCTAAGAAAACGGGCAAAAACCAGTAGTGCCCCCCCCCAGTTAAGACCTCAGCACGAGTTAAAGTAAAGGAAGGTCATTCCACAGCAAAGGGTTAACGCTCAACAGAGTCAAATGTGTATGTGTGTATTTGCAGTTTAACGTCACTGTGTGGTAACAAGGACCATTAGCGACGCCCTCCTTCTTTATCCAGGCTTAGGACTGGCAATGGCAGAGTGCAACCAGTGGCGGAGTTAGAGTCAAAGGCACGAGGCCGGACTGTGGCAGGCCGTCTGAGACCGTGGTACAAGAAGGTCATGACGCTCTAAAGAGAGGCGAACACATCGACATGTGCCACACATTCGGATGTCTCTATAGACATTGTTTTCGAATAGTTTGGCGAACAGTTTACCAGAACTCTTGTCACAATAATAACAAAAATTATTATTATTATTATTTTTATTCTAAGCCGATATTTCGTCTACAGCTGCAGACAAAACAGAGACCATTGCACACACAGATCGTAACCGAAATCTTCAAATTCTAGAGCGTCACTCTGAAGCCCAGCGAAGGAAGGGCATCAACTTATTCACGAGCGCTGCGTCTAGTCAAGAGGGTTGTCGGAAAGAGAATAGTTCAAAGAAGGTCGTAATCCAGGTCAGATCTGACGTCATCGCAATATTCTATGCTTACCAGACGATGAAGAAGAGAACTCCATGTCGATAAGTTTTCCAGTTCCGTTTATTTTTCCAGTGGAACAGCAACGTTCGAACTGTTCCCTATCTCTCTCGCCTTCCCTAAAATTCTCCGTTCGCTCCTTATTCTCCGGAGATTAGTGTTTAGCCCCCGGTGGAAACCGAAAGAGTTCGAAGCCGATTCCAAGCAGAAGTGGAAGAAGAAGAAGAGGTGGAAGAAGAATAAGAGGGTGTCCCTCTATTCGTCTTTCTGTCTCTGTTCCTCCACGTCTTAACTCAACACACAACACAGCGAAAAACTTCTGCCAGGCTGCGCAGCCGACATACACGCCCGTTATCCATGGATGGTGGAGCGACGGAGGGATGGAGGGAGGAGGAGGAGATTGCCAGGCCTGGAAAGACTATGGAGAGCGGGATGGAGGTGGAAAAGGAGGGGAAGAGGGAGAGACAGGGTCTGCGTCTTGCGTAAGGTGGAGTGGAGAGTGGGTCACGTGGTTCTGTGGAAGAACGGTTGGAAAGGCGGAGAAAGAAATAGAGATGGAAGGAGGGTGGGAGGAAGGGAATAAGGGTGGAACCACAAAGGTATAAATAGAAATCTTTGAGGGCGAGTGAAAAAGATGATGAAGAACAAGAAAAAGAAGACAGTTTCGACGCTGATAATGATGATGATGACGATGATGATGATGATGATGATGATGATGATGACGATGACGATGACGACGACGACGACGACGACGACGATGATGATGATGATGATGATAACGATGGAGAGGAGGAGGAGGAAGAAGAAGAAGAGGAGGCGAAGGAGGAAGAAAAGGAGGTAGAGGAAAAATAAGAGGAGGAGTGGGGGAAAGAGGTATAGGAGTTTGAATGGGAAAAGTAGGTAGAGGAAGAGGAGAGTAAGACGGAGACAAAGGAAGAGGAATGGGAGGAGGGAGAGGAATGAAGTTATCAAGAGGAGATAGAGGGACAAAGAATCTTCTCTTACAATCGAGCTTTAGATTTGTTGCTCTCATCTATGATTTACTGCTTTCAAAGAAAATTCTACTGTATGTCTCGCTATCTGTCTCGCTATCTGTCTGTCTGTCTGTCTGTCTGTCTGTCTGTCTGTCGGTTGAGTAGGTGTGGTACCTAGGCCAGGGCTACCTCTGCTTCTCCGATCGATCAAGCGAGAGGTCGGCAATGAGCAGAAAGTTTGGCCACGGCATCACCATCATCAACATCATCATCAACATAGGTTGTGCTACTTGGCTCCATCAAAACATTCGCCGGCCAAACAAACCAGACAGAGACGGAGCCGACGCTAGCTGCTGTAGAAAATAAATTATTAATATTGCGAGTAGTGGGTTGTAAACTTGTAAAGCGAAGTCGCTGGTCTATTGCACGGGGTACGAATAGGATGCGATGGCAGTAGAGAGGAACCGGTTTCAGTTGGCAAACAAGCAATGCACAGCAGAGGCAAAGACCATTATTCTTGCATCAACCGATTTGAAATAATTTTCATACAACAAGTTCGCTGTGTTATTTATTTTGAAATTTGAAAGAACCGGGATGGAGTGCATGGTGATGCTTTTGATTTTTAATATAAAAATTGCAAATATTGCACCGAGGCCAGTTCAACCATGGGCGCCCGCACACAGGAGCAATGGGGCACTTGCCTCCCCTTGGAAAATTGGCATCTTTGTTTTTAACTACAACTTTTGGGTTTTTAACCCAAAAAAATACATTAATGCACAAATGATAGGCAGGGTTTATTCTAAGGAATTTTCTCAACTGCACATAAATGCCGCATTATGGGACTGAGCACAGGAAAGTCCTTGGTCAGGGATTTGTCCCTCGAAGCTGAAGAAACAATATGACATTCGAGTCCCATAAAGCGTCATTTGTCATGTCATGTCACGTCGCCATCGTCGCATCGCGACGGTTGGCTACATAGGTGCAATCACGTCCTAAAAGTTGGGGGGGACCATAATGAATCACGTCCTAAAAGTTGGGGGACCATAATAATAAAGTTAGGGGACCACTCAAAAGTTGGGGAGACGCGTCCCGTGGGTCCCATAGGGTGGTTGCGCCTATGGTTGGCTACATGAATGGATCTTTAATGCCCAGAGTCTTCTGGCCCTTGTCGCGCTCATTAAGCGTCATTTAGAAGTTTGAATATTAAAAATTTATGACTTTTAAAAAATCATGAAACATATCATAATCAATTGTTACGGTAATTATTGACCTGGGACTAATATTCGATATTACTCCCAAGTTTGCCTCCAAGTTCGGTAGGGCAAAATTTCCCGAATGAATTAAGGAATGAAGTGACGTTTCTAGGCGCTTTAGAGTGTTCAAAATCCTTAATCGACTTGAAATTGCTTAAAGATCTATTTGCTGTTGAAATATTTGGAAATAGCTCAGAAAGTTTTTAAGTGTAATAAAGTTCAATGGTCCTATGTTCCTGGAAGACACACAAAGGTGGCACTGCAGGTATATGTGCATGGGAGGAGGAGAAGAGGCAGACCAGGGAAGCGATGGATGGATGTGGCAGAAGAGGACTGCCTGAGGATGGGACTAACCGTGGGAGAGGCGGTGCGAAGAGCACAGGACAGGGATGACTGGAGGCTATCCATAAAGGAGCGGCTGATGCGGGCGGAAGCTTCGCCAGGGCCATAAGTCAAATAAGTCATGTTCCTGGACATTTACAAACTTTGCCTTGTCTGCATTGGTAAATGTTGCATTTGCTTATGATACCCTGGCCATAAAGTGATACATGATACTGCTTTGTAAATCTAAAGCAAGCAGACCTGGTGAGATATTTACACAAGAAATCAAATCTTTCAGCCACGTTCAAGTTAAAAAATATATGACCCAAAAATTGAATGAGCGAGCGCCGAGCAGGTTAAGGGTTTCGGAAGGGGATGTGCCATCCGCATTGTATAATTTTCTTTTGTAATTTCCACACTGCTATGGTAGCATTCTAAGCTGTCATTTTAAGGATATTGCTCATCGTTACAGTGCTGATAGTCATGATTTTGGGCTTTAAAAAGTGTCCCGACCCATTGTTTAAATATACTTTCATTTCAACATTGTGATGGTAACTTTTAGGCTGTCATCTTCAAAAAATATTAAAAATCTAATGCCAAATGATATGATTTAAGACTTCAATAAATGCCCCTCCCTATCGTTTGCATTTTTAAATATCCACACCGTAATTGTAGCAACCTGAGCTGTCATCTGAATAAAATTGATCTTTTCGCTGGTTGAAAATCAGATCTTTTACAAACCTGGGAGTAATATCGAATATTAGTCCCAGGTCAAAAATTACCACAACAATTGATTATGATAATATGTTATTTGATTTTTTAAAACTAGCCCTGCAGTACGTCATTAATTTATTCACTTTCCACGCACTTTATTGTGCTTTTCAGTGACGTTTTCCTTGTCATGATCGCGAAAATGGTGTCTATTGTAATATTGAGATCAAAATATTTCAATCGACCTCGTTTCCTTTGTTTGGTCAATCTTAGCTGGTGATACTATATCACAACAGTGATACTATATCGCAACAGTGATACCATATCACAACAGAGATACTATATCACAACAGTGATACTATATCGCAACAGTGATACTATATCACAACAGAGATACTATATCACAACAGTGATACTATATCACAACAGTGATACTTTATCACAACAGTGATACTATATCACAACAGTGATACTATATCGCAACAATGATACTATATCACAACAGTGATACTTTATCACAACAGTGATACTATATCACAACTGTTATATCACGATACTATATCATAACAGTGATACTATATCATAACAGTGATACTATATCACAACAGAGATACTATATCACAACAGTGATACTATATTACAACAGAGATACTATATCACAACTGTGACACTATATCACGATACTATATCACAACAGTGATACTATATCACAACAGTGATACTATATCACAACAGTGATACTATATCACAACAGTGATACTATATCACGATACTATATCATAACAGTGATACTATATCACAACAGTGTTACTATATCACAACAGTGATACTATATCACAACAGTGATACTATATCACAACAGTCATACTATATCATAACAGTGATACTATATCATAACAGTGATACTATATCATAACAGTGATACTATATCACAACAGTGATACTATATCACAACAAAGATAATTAATTATCAGAGCGTCGCCCTCCCCTGCACTAGACTTTGGGCTGGTACTACCATGAACTGGTGGCGTTTCTGGCATTGCTTCGGCAAAAATACTTCTGTCTAAAACTAAGACACCCGTTGGGGACAACCCCTCGGGGTGTCAAAAATATATCGTGTCTTCTTAAGCCACAGGTCTCTTGCTCAACCACATGAAATCACAAGACATCGGATCACTTCATCCGTAACACACGGATGCATACATCATACATAACTTCAGCTTTGCATATAAATATATATATATATATTGTATATACACCTGTGTATATATATACTATACCCATTCTCACACACGAGTCATTTAGGCTTATGTAAAAATACATATTACATGCATAAGATATCCTTACATATATACTAAACACTTCGACCTCTATCTGTCTCAGTCTCTGTCTGTATCTGTCTGTCTCTGTCTGTCTCTGTCTGTCTCTATCTATCTCTCTCTGTCTCTGTCCCCTCAATATATATATATATACATATATATATAAATATACATATATACATATGTTACATATAATATTATACTATAGATGCACATTTGTATACTTGAGCACATAAAATACTATAGCTCGTCTTATTGTCTTAAGACCCTCATACACAAAGGCGTTCATATATATATATAGATATATATATTTGTACATGCAAAATATATAAATATACATACTTTCAAATATCATATATGTGTATATATAATATTTGAGGTTTGGTCGGTTTTTCGTAGACTTGTCGTCGCCCTAGAATTATAATGCTCTATCATACATTTTTGCGAAACCGAGAAAAACGACTTCAAAGTTTTGGCACTGTTTTAAGCCAAGAATTCTAAACTAGATTCTTTTGAAGGATAATATCATCATTTCTAGGTACCCGCTGGTGACTTACATACAAAAATAATGTTTATTTTCATGAAAAAAGTGAAAAAATATAGAAAATAACAAAAAAGTGCAAAAATGCATGTTAGAGCAATATAATTCCAAACGACGAAACACACGTAGCCTAGTTGTAATAATCATGCTCTAAGTTATACATGCAGCAGCGTTTATTTAATAACGTCCCGGGTATTATATTGCTCTATCATAGTTTTGTATCATAGTTTTGTATCATAGTTTTGTAACGTATTGTCCAATGCCCATTATTATTTGTCGCGTATTGTTAATTACTTATTGCGACAATCATAATTAGGCTATTGTGCATGTATTTGCAGATAATTTTTACAGAAAACATGGGCGCTAGGGCTGCCAACTTTTTATTTTGCCATTCCGGGACAACCGTAGTCACCCGATAATAAATGTGTAATTTTCAATTTACAATGTCCTTTACAATTATATATATTCGCTAAAAAAAATTGGGGTGGGTGCTAAAAAATTTCCGGGGGTTTCAATTTATCGATTTCGTCTGCCAATAATATTGAACGTCTTCGGCGATAAACATAGGCCCATAAGTTGAAGCATTCCACGGATCCTGCCTAGAAATTACGCCAGCCTTACGCCTAGATGATTCAGTAAATGGTAAGCACACACGCGGTAAAGGGTCCAGGTCACACCACACAAAAGGAGGAAAAAATTTGTAACCCAGTTTTCTCTCCATCCCCACTGTTACTTGCCATTGTGCTCCCTGTAGCTGTTATGAAATTCAGCTACCACCACCTAGGCTACTTCGCCTAGTAAGCTTGGACACACTATTCCTTCATAGACAGCCCACCTTTACGACCTGTTATTCTGACCCCCAATGTACAACAGCATGCACTGTGACTCCCTCTGAACAAAGCTATTGTCTTCTGACATTACCCCGCGTTTGTACGAGGTCCACGCATACTTAGTGCTAATTATCATCCAAGCCCGAGTTAACTCGGGCTGCACGCTAAAGGGGCTAATTCAGAATCATATTGCTTCATCTTGGATATTATAATACAAGCGCATTCATAATGTATAATCTATATAATCTTCACAATCCAGTATTTCTTTTCTATAACTCAGCACGGTCCGAAGTTCAATGATGAAGCATTTTGCCACTGACAACTTTTCAGTAACGTTTTGCTGTAACATGACGAATCCAGCCTTGTGATTGGATGCCAATGATAGAGCATTAATAATTATAACAACTGACAACTATTCAGTAACGTTTTGCTGTAACATGACGAATCCAGCCTTGTGATTGGATGCCAGTGATAGTGCATAATTATAATACTAACAAAGTCTAGATTGGAAACAGTTTCGCATGATAGAGCATTTAAATACTGACTTATAACTAAGAAACGACCGCTTCGATCAGCTAGCTTTTTTGTCCAATGATAGAGCAAATGCTCCACTGATGAAATTGATACCAAACTCGATTTTTTCAAAAATTCATGTTAGAGCATTATAATTCTCAGGCAGCGTTGTGTTGAATGTTTTCTTTGAGGGATTTGTAGGTTGAGTGAGTGAGTGAGAGAGTTACGTGGCAGAGAGAAGGAGTGAAGCACAAGCGAAGCATTACAGTTGGAGCCAACTAACAGGTGGTTCCATCGAATGCAAACGCCTATAGAAAGGAGTCTCTCTGGTGGAGTTACAGGTGTGCGTTAGGCTTATTATCATCTGCTTTGGATTTTTCGCTATCTTCAGCTGCAGGTGAGGTGGCTTTTTCGAGCCGTTTTTTAACGATGGTCTGGTGGAGCAGAGGTTAGAGTGTTGGACTGGCGGGCGAGAGGTCGGGAGGTTCGAATCCCGGCCACGGTGAAAATTTTGTTGAGGGTTCTGGGTCACCTGTGGCCATGGCCAACTCAGATATAATGCATGTAATGTAATGTAATTAGTAATGTAATGTAATGTAATGTAATTAGTAATGTAATGTAATTAGTAATGTCTGTATACCGCCGCTCACAGCCATGGCCTTTCATTCATTCATTTATTCATTCATTCAAGTATTTATATAGCGCCTCTTCAAAGAAACTACTCAGAGGCGCTCCCGACTCCAGCACGGCCAAACAGTACAGTTTTAAGTGCTTGTAGAATGTGTCATAGATCTAGGGAACAGGCGCAGCTCAAGTGGGATGGCATTCCATATACCACCGGGTCAACCACAGAAAAAGCACGACTCTGCATGATGGAGGTACGAGCAAATGGCACTGAGAGTGTGTGAAACCTCAGAGAAGAAGTGATCTTAGGAAGAGAGAAAGATGTAGATATATCGATCTAGAAAGAGGAGTAGACCATGCAACCGTACATTGTCGGTGGAAGAAAAGATGGCAAGGAAGAGGAATGAAAATTGGTTCTCATATGCCGAGGTAGAAAAAAGTGAAGTCGCTTATATACAATTTATACCATGCAGTGGTTCCCAACCTTTTTGGAATAGAACCATTTTTTCTTAGTTGGAGACCACAAAGCTAAAATTTAATTAACTTGAAGCATATTGTCGGCCTGTGTCAAGTACTCGGACTGGTCTGTCGCTACGCTCGACTGATAGGGAAGTACTCTTTGTCCCGTTTGCTCGTACCTCCATCATGCAGAGTCGTGCTTTTTCTGTGGTTGGCCCAGTGGTATGGAATGCCTTCCCACTTGAGCTGTGCCTGTTCCCTATAGATCACTCTCTGACACATTCTATAAGCATTGAGAAGCTGTTCTGTTTTGCCGTGCTCAAGTCGGGAGCGCCTCTGAGTAGTTTCCTTGAAGAGGCGCTATATAAATACTAGAATGAATGAATTAATGAATAAATAAAATTGTTATAATTGATTAAAAATAGAATGTTTGATGCTATTTAAAGACGTCAAAAATAATTTGTAAGTAAAAAATAATCATGTGTTCTATCCTGTCCAAATTGTCAATCTTTTCAGATATTTTTGTTAATTCTTTGCGAGATGAGGGCCGTTTTTTAGGTCTGGCGGACCACTTTTGGCTCGCGGGCCACGGGTTGGGAACCACTGCTTTATACCTATGGCTTCGTCTTAGACTATAGCTTATAAAACTATACACGACATCTCCTATTATTTTGGGAGGATCGTGAGTCTGAAGGAAGGTTTCGAAAATAATAATCCTTTTTCGTTAATTGGCTACGAGAATTGACATGGCCTTCCTTCAAGATTACTACTCAGGAGCGCTCCAAACACAAACTCGGCTAATGTTCGGTTAATTGCATAAGGAATCTGATAAATCATCTACTGATTATAATCAATAGAAGAGCAGTAGGCCCTACGTGATAATCATATCACGAATATAAACTGTTGACGACTGCTTTTTTTCTGCTTGATCTGCTTGGCCGGGAGCGTCTCCGAGTAGGTATCTTGAAGGGGCGCTATATAAATATTGATTGGTTGATTGTCCGATTGACTATAGATATATAGGTGAGGAACATAGGATGGCAGAACAAGTGAATGGCACACGCAGGAGGGGACTTATGCCCCCTGTAAAACTGATACTTATTTTTAGACCTTTTAAAAAAAATTTAACCAATCTAAAAACGATGGAATGATACACAAATAAAGATTTGCATTTAGAGAGGCGTCTATCGCAAATACCAATAATCTGAATTTCCTGTCTTGCTTGAATGGAAAGAAATTAGAAGTCACTTCCATTATTTAGTAAACCTGTTCCATTGTCTTCCTGTGCTCTCCCGTTGTATTCTTCAGCATTTCTATTGTTCCGTAACTTTCGTTCCTGCATTGTTTTACTTTCCTTTTATATATTCTATCATCGTGCTCGATTCTATTCTGCCACTCTGCTGTTCTAACCCGTTTGTCTATTCTACCATTCTAATGTTCCGCTGTTCTACCATTCTAGTGTTCTGCTGTTCAACCATTCTAGTGTTCCGCTTTTCTACCATTCTAGTGTTTCGCTGTTCTACCATTCTAGTGTTCCGCTGCTCTACCATTCTAGTGTTCCGCTGTTCTACCTGGTCGTCCTATTATAATAATTCAATTGTTCAATCCTATTGTAGATTCAAACAGAGAGAATGAATCTTCATCACCGATTGCTCATGCTGGTAAGGAAGATGCATTTCCAAGATGCATTACATTGCATTTACACATTATATTGTTCAAGTATATTAAATAATGTTTACATAACATTGAACAACATTCACATAACATTGTCACGGTACACTAAATAACAGTACATTAAATGACATCCACTTTACACCAAATAACATTCCCAATGCATCAAATAACACTCACATTACATTGTTAAGGTATATTAAATAAGATTCACATTACATTGTTACGGTACACTAAATAACAGTACATCAAATGACATCCACTTTACACCAACTAACATCCCCATTGCATTAAATAACATTCACATTACATTGTTAAGGCACATTGAATAACATTCACATTACATCAAATAACATTCACATTACATCAACCAACACTCCCATTATATTACACCATATTTGGCTCCGTAACCGTAGCTGCATTCATGAAGCAAGAGGGGACCGAACCATTTTTATCTGCTCAAAGACATATATGTTTTAGAAATTATTCTTCCAATGGTCTTTGAATCATGAACGTATCCGGGAGTTGCATTCATTTGATTTCAAGTCTGGACACGCTTCTCATTGTCCGTTTTATTTGCCGTCTAACGACACATGTCTGGTCAAACTAGTATGAACCATTAGTGTCCTCCTCCTACTTTTTCCAGGCTTGGGATTGGCAGGGGCTTCTATCCCTATACATGGCGGGCGCAGCTTGCGTCCAGTGAAAAATAGGGGGGGGGGGGAATCAGAAGACAGCCAAAATTCACGTCGGTTGGGGGGGAAGGTCGGACATGGAGGGCAGCAAATGTTCAATCTAGGCATCACTAAAGGAAGATAGTAAAGGAAGATCCCCCCCAGAAAATACTTCCCCTCCATATAAATTTGGACAAAATGGTAGGCCTAATAGTTTTTAGGAAAATGTATACACTTTATACACTTTGAGTTTTTAGTTAGGCTACCATCTGCATTTTTGAATTAGGCCTACATGAACTGCTATAACAGCTATAATATACTATAAAAATTTCCTATTACATGAATATAATTATGTTTTTACTATTTTAATAAATAATACAATTATTATAATTGAAAAAATAATGTTAATACAAATACTATTTTGTACAACTAAATGGCTTCTCTCCAATGTTATCTTTCAAATTTCAGACAGTCAAATTTGGTCCTTGAACACTTAATAAAGCAACATCATTATTACGCGGGCTTACAATGTAGGACCTACCTTGTATTTTATTGTATTGCATTGTGCTCTAAAAATTTATTTGACGCCTCTCGGGTGCACACTGATCAGAGGCGCAAAACAAATGGCTGCCCAATTTTGGCAGCAATTCCTCCACTGAAACAGTAGAGTAATTTTGCTAAGAGGACAGCTTAAAATGCTGAAATTGCAATGCGGAAATCGCAAAAATTTCTTATGGGGAAGGGGCACATTCCCTCCCCATACCAGGTCCCTTCTCGGCGCTACACATGCTTCGGCGATCGTCTGCTGGATGCTCGTTTGTCCCTCTCCAAACAAACTTTCATTCCCACACTAGAGGAGGGCATGCGCTAGATTGCATTATATTGCATACATAGAGGAAGGCCGGTCCAGAAAGGGGGGGGAGAAAATGGATTGCGCCCGGTTGCTTAGGGGGGATAGAAGCCCCTGGAGATTGGCCCTGCCAGAGCACGAGCAGTGGCTATAGGCTCTGATTATCTGTCTGCGATACGTAACGTTAACAGACTGAATTGGTCAATACTGGACCAGGTCAAACTCTCTAAGAAAAACCACAACACGTTGGTAATATTATTATATTATTTATGACATGTTGTCGCATTATTTTCTACAATCTGTCTGCATTCTACAACATCCTGATTATGACACATGTAGACACCTTCCCAATACTAATTTTAACTCTCAGCGTCATGCTCTACGAATGCGGTCACGCCTCGCTGACCACGCTTCATGTTGCTCTTAGCTAAGTCCTGTATCAGTTTTAGTCTGACCTGTCACGGTTGACTGACTGCGACACGGTTCGTTCTGTAAGAGCTCAAGAGAAACGTATACGGTCTCTTGGAACTCTCAAACTTATATACTGTAATACTACAAATTATTGTAGCATATACATGTAGATCATATATATAATATCTATGTAAAATACATGTATGCAATACATGTCTGTATATATATAAAAGTACATATCTAAAACTATAAAACACAGTTTGTAATGTGAGCTTGATAAAAAATCTCCTCATCCACGCGACCGATTTTTCCAAATAATTACAAAACAACTTCTAACCGCCCCATGACAACACTATCGGGATTCGCGATCCAAAAATATTACCTTTTGCCGAGCTTGAAAATTTATTTTTTCTAACCGATTCCTAGCACTGTTAAGACGCCATTAAATTTTGCTTTCAACCATCATCTTCAGCAAACATTGAGACCATCGATGATATATTGGTGATTGAACCCAGTACATTAATGACGTCATGGCCGATTTTAAAATTAGCCTATAGCGCGTTATTCCGTTAATTAATATCTATATCGTGTCGTATGTATCAGTAGCCTATTTAAGACGCAATAATTTTCGCCGATCGATTTTCAACGAAAAAATAGATTTTTAACCTCACTTTTCGCCGAGGTCAGATCTTTTGGCACGCGGTTTGGCAAAAATGCTGACTATAGCGTAAACATGGACGGGTGGAAGTTGGGTTGAACCGAAAACCTAAATTTCACGGGCAACGCCGGGCACCAAAGGTGGTTAGACTGGGCTGGGGCCGATGGAAGAAGGCGAGGTGAGAAGGGCGGCGTGGGAGTGGGGTCAGGCGTGGCGGGGGACGAAAACAAATTTCCCGGGCGTGGGAGCGGCCTGACTGGGAAGTGGGAACTAAAAACCGAAATTTCCCGGGCAACGCCGGGTAATTCAGCTAGTAAATGTATATAATACATGTATACAATTGAATACATGACTGTGTGTATATTATGTATACGTATATTTGCGACCTGAGGTAAGTACATATATACGCACAGGCATATATATATATATATAACCGTACATCCTGAAGACATTCATAGCCATACACAGGACATTGTGTTCATGATCTTTACCCCCCCCCCACCCACACCCCCACCCACACACCCACCCACACACACCCAACTCCTCCTATGACATGAAACCATTGCTTCATTGTAACACACGTCTTCAGATAGCCTACCACCTGTCTATGGCCATTACAGACGTTAGAAGAAGAAGAGGAAGAACAAGAAGGAGAAGCCATTCAGGACCTGCAAAGAAATGTTCAATATTACTATGGGGTCTAGGGCCATGGGTGGGTGAGAGATAATAAGCTGAATAATAATAATAATAATTTTCTTTTTAATTCAACGCCTGCTACAAACGCACTGCGCTTTATATGTACAAGTTATGCAGTAATCTTAATTAAACTTAACTACTAACAGAACAGACAGCCAGCAATACACAGCGCTAATAGCAGCCTTTATACAAAGCATATCCGCCCAACGGGGGCTCGAACTCACTACCTCTCGCTCTCCACGCCAGCGTGTTACCCATTGCTCTACCAAGCCCATCGGTATGGAGTCAATCTTCAACTTTCCTACCCTTCGCATACCGCTCTTGAATAAGCTGGCGCCCTATTGGCTTCAAGCGACGTCTTAGAGGTTAGGAGACGACGCAGTGGACTCCATTGGCTACAGTATTATGAGGATTATGAGGTCTTGGTTTGGTCCGCCAAGCATCCGGCGATTAGAGCTCACGACCCTTCTCCAAACCTCATAGATTTTCTTCTATTCCATTCTATTCTATTCTATTCCATTCTATTCTATTCCATTATATTCTATTCCATTCTATTCTATTCTATTCCATTCTATTCTATTCCATTATATTCTATTCCATTCTATTCTATTCTATTCCATTCCATTCTATTCTATTCTATTCCATTCTATTCCATTCTATTCTATTCCATTCCATTCTATTCTATTCCACTATATTCTATTCCATTCTATTCTATTCTATTCCATTCTATTCTATTCCATTATATTCTATTCCATTCTATTCTATTCTATTCCATTCCATTCTATTCTATTCTATTCCATTCTATTCCATTCTATTCTATTCCATTCCATTCTATTCTATTCCATTCCATTCTATTCTATTCCATTCTATTCTATTCCATTACATTCTATTCTATTCTATTCCATTCTATTCTATTCCATTCTATTCTATTCTATTCCATTCCATTCTATTCTATTCTATTCCATTCTATTCTATTCCATTCTATTCTATTCCATTCCATTCTACTCTATTCCATTCCATTCTATTCTATTCCATTCTATTCTATTCCATTACATTCTATTCTATTCTATTCCATTCTATTCTATTCCATTCTATTCTATTCCATTACATTCTATTCTATTCTATTCCATTCTACTCTATTCCATTCCATTCTATTCTATTCCATTCTATTCTATTCCATTACATTCTATTCTATTCTATTCCATTCTATTCTATTTCATTATTTTCTATTCCCTTCCATTCTATTCTATTCCATTCCATTCTATTCCATTATATTCTATTCCATTCTATTCTATTCTATTCCATTCTATTCTATTCCATTCTATTCCATTATATTCTATTCTATTCTATTTCATTATTTTCTTTTCCCTTCCATTCTATTCTATTCCATTCCATTCCATTCTATTCCGTTCTATTTCATTATATTATATTCTATTCTATTCTATTCCATTCTATTCCATCCCATTCTATTCTATTCTATTCCATCCCATTCTATTCTATTCTATTCTATTCCATTCTATTCTATTCCATTCTATTCTATTCCATTCTATTCTATTCCATTCTATTCTATTCCAGACGTTTATGTAGTCATGAGCAGTTGATTCGGTCGCTTGTCAACTTGTTCATGTTCGAGTAAAAAACCCAAAATAAAATCCTGGCTACATCAAAATGCAGATAGTAATTAATGGTCAATAAAAGAATAATTTTCTTCTCTATTTTATCTGATCTATACATGTGGAATGCTCTCTATATAGACATTCATTCATTTCGATAATTTGTATAGCCCCTCTTCAAGAAACCTACTCAGAGGCGCTGCTATTAAGATATGATTGTATAAATAGAGATATTTATTTACTGAAGGCCAGGACAAAATTAATCAGAATGCAGAACTACATGTAGATCGGAACTGAGCAAAACATCTGAATTTAAAAAACATCTGAATTTAAAAAACTAAACGTATACCTGAAAAAAGATGTAGCGCTATGTGTTTATCATTTTGAATGAAGAAACCAAAATACAATACAATACATTACAATACAGACAACGGGACTCGGGTTATCAAGACCTCATCTGAATCCACTTTTGCATTATTACGTGCACATGTAGACGAGACAAGATCTATAATAATAATAGAATTATTTCCGTTGATGCTGCTGTGTGCATTTGAGACTGGCGCTGTAGAAGTTAATAATTACTATTGTTATTAATAATTACTATTGTTACGATTACTATTGTTGTTAATAATTACTATTGTTACGATTACATTCGTATCTGTTTTGTTTTGCAGCCACATCTTCTGCTGATGTGTTTCGCAAACATGGGTAAGTAGTCTTACGATCAAAAGAAATTCTTTTTAAACAGCGGTGATACCAATAATAGACCTTACCATAGTCCTTCCCGTGCAGCTCCGCACATCGGGTTGACTTATTTCTCGAAATGAATGTGAGATGAGATCAGCGCCGGTGGATCTGAGGTTTTACATGGTAGTCGATCGTTTTAAACTAATGCTTACCTTGTTACGCAAAGATCCTCTTCATCCTCCTTCTCCTGTGATGCATGGTTACTATACTGGGAGCGCCTCTGAGTAGGTCTCTTGAAGAGGCGCGCTGTAAAAATTCTTCACTTGAATGAATGAAGGACTATGCATTGGGACGTCGAGATTCAATTCCTTCACAAGAACGACTACGACAACAACAACAACGATGATGATGATGATGATGATGATGATGATGATAATGATAATGATGATGATGATGATGATGATGATGATGATGATGATGATGACGACAACGATGATGATGATGACGACAACGATGATGACGACGACGACGATGACGATGACGATAATGATGACGATGACGATAACGATGACAATGATGACGACGACGACGATGATAATGACGACGACGACGATAAAAATCGTTTTCCATCCGTTTTGATGTATGATTATGTTGCGTACAGGTATTGCCCTTGGTGAGGATGACCTTTCCACCGTCAATCCATCCGCTTCCAGTAACCTCCCTTCCACAGCCATTCCACCACAATCCTCCTCCCCCATTGATCCCCATCCCCCTTCCATCGCTCAGAACTTCCCCACCCCAACCCGCGCCTACCCACCGACCCCCACCCGCGCCCCAACAGCGCCTCCTGCTTCCCCCACACCCGTAGTCTCACCCTACATTCCACCCATTGCTCTCACCTCCGTTCCTATGATAACCCCTCCACCTAGCAGGACGACCCCTCCAAGGGCCGTGCTCCAGCCCACGCAGATACCCACAGCGCTACCACCGCAGTCATCAACGGCTTTCGTCTTAGCTTCAACCGTTGCCATGACAATGATCCCTGTCATCAGGGCGCCGCCGAGTGAGCCGCAGCGATGTCAGCTGACCTTCGCTAACAGATACGAGGATCTGAGGATAACAGATTTCGATACGTGGTCGCAGAGAGCCAGTGCTCTGGAGCAGCTCGCAAGGTTCTGTGGCATCTCTCAAGATCGCATCACAAACTTCGACACGAAACAGAATCCATCCGGTCAGTCTTTTGGCCCACGTTTCTCGTCCAACTAAACATAATCAAGCATCGCTCACGTTACACACTTCTAATCCATAGTGTAATCACCGGGGCGCGGTGGTGTAGGGGTATATTCGTCTCCTTACAGACGGAGTGTTGCTGGTTCGAATCCACCTCAAGTCGCCGCGTAGGGACCTTGGGCAAGTCCTTCACTCGCAATTGCTCAGCGCTTCAGCGTGAAATTCTGATTCAGTGTCCGCTCTGTAGTCGGGAGCGCCTCTGAGTAGTGAGCTTGAAGGGCGCTATAACAAGTGCAAATACAACCATAAATAGTTTTTTGGTGTATTGGGTACCAAATGACGGCACTAACCATAACCGACCTTCACGACACCTAATCTGACCTAACCAACTTTTTATCTAAACCTTTTTATTATCGTAGAATCGTTATCGCAGTGGTAAATTCCAAACATAGAGAGCGCCACTATAGAAAGTCAAACAATGGGTAACACCCAAGGATTCTATATTACAGGATAGGTTACTTGGGAACATTATTTTTGTGGTCATGATTTCACTCTCAGCAATAGATGGCGCTCCACTTAAAATTCCATCTCTATCGCTAAAGATGATGTTTTGAATCTCCAAAGGTATTTGTTTATTTTGCAAACATAATTAGTGGTCAATCTGTTTCATAGAAGTAGCTAATTGAATGCTTTTATTTTGTAAATATGATTTGAAATTTTCCGGAACTCCTATTATCGCCCTAAAACGTGTACAAGGCGGCTAAAGAAGAAGAAACCAGTCCTCTGTATAGAGTCCTTGGGTAACACCCTGGCCACAAGCATGCCGTCCGCAGAAATTTTTGGGAGCCGCAAAA
>OX457049.1:744305-746805 GCA_949752735.1 Lumbricus terrestris
TTTGGGAACCGCAAAACGCAATGGCCATGATGGCATTTTTAAACAAGAGCTTGAAAAATTCAAAGCAGGAAATTAGGAGCGTGGGGCTTTTTTCATATAGTTAAAAAGTATGTGTCAATTTTCCAGGCGGGGTCAATAGTCCCTCTGCCTCAACATGCCGTCTCCCATGTTCGCGAAAGCTACATGTTATTTGTTGATTTTCTTTGGTAATCTATTCTATGGTAATCTATTCTATGATAGTCTATTCTATGATTAAACTATTCTATGAAAATCTATTCCATGATAATCTATTCTATGAAAATCTATTCTATGATAATCTATTCTATGATAATCTATTCTATGATAATCTATTCTATGGTAATCTATTCTATGTTGATCTATTCTATGATAATCTATTCTATGATAATCTATTCTATGATAATTTATTGTATGATAATATATTCTATGATAATCTATTCTATGATAATCTATTCTATGATAATCTATTCTATGATAAACTATTCCATGTTAATCTATTCCATGTTAATCTATTCTATGATAATTAATCCATTACAGCACATGATTATTTTTTCTCGTTGTCTTAAAATGTTTCTGATGTTAGGACACTTCGTCCTCAAGTTCACTATCGAACAGGGTTGGCCAGTATACAACGAACAGGCGCTGCAGAACTTCAAGAAGAAATTAAACACAAGCAACTTACAGCTGGCTGGTCAGGAACTCAAATCACCTGAAGCCATTTACTGGACAGGTCAGTCAGTCAGTCAGTCAGTCGGTCAGTCAGTCATTAAGTCAGTCAGTCAATCAGTCAGTCAGTCAGTCAGTCAGTCAGTCAGCCGGTCAGTCAATCGGTCGGTCAGTCAGTCAATCAGTCAGTTAGTCAGTCAGTCAATCGGTCGGTCGGTCGGTCGGTCGGTCAGTCAGTCAGTCAGGCGGTCGGTCAGTCAGTCAGTCAGTCAATCAACCTGTCCGTCCGTCTGTCCGTCCATCTGTGTCTGTGGTTGTCCAACTGTCTGTCTGTATGTATGTCTGTCTGTCTGTCTGTCTGCATCTCTCTCTGCACTATTGCACCCTGCTGTTACATCTACATTATAATTAACTTTGAATTAGAATCTTTAGATCACTTATGCTAAATCCTAGATCAAATTAGATTATACAGATTAAATCGTAGAATCATTCAAAACCAAACCAGATAGACAAGATTAAGAATTAGATCACACTAATCCAGCCTCCTCCTCTCTATTGTTCATCGCAGACAATGGTCCTTGTCCGAACGCCACCTGTCTCAACAACGGCATCTGTAACGTCACCATCACCAACGACTACAGATGCCCTGCTCTAACGACAAACGTCTCCATGCCAACCGTTGCCATGACAACGATACCTGTCATCAGAGCGCCGCCGAGTGAGCCGCAGCGATGTCAGCTGACCTTCGCTAACAGATACGACGATCTGAGAATAACAGATTTCGATACGTGGTCACAGAGAGCCAGTGCTCTTCAACAGATCGCAGATTTCTGTGGCATCACTCAAGATCGCATCACAAACTTCGACACAAAACAGAATCCATCCGGTAAGTCTGTTTTTGGCCCAAGTTTCTGGTCCAACAAAACATAATCAAGACCCACTCACGTGACACACTTAATCTAATCTACAGTGTAATCACCGGGGCGCGGTGTTGTAGTGAGTATGTTCGTTGCCTTGCAGCCGCATAGGCGTATACAGAAAGTTTCGATGGGGGCCCCCAAAATTTCGGGTCTTGGTCCAGGAAACAGGGAAAAATTTCGGCTTGGTCGCCTAAAAATCTGACGACATTTTTTAGTCATCAGCCTCAAATTTCCCAAAAGATACCTTTCCCATCCGCCCCAAAACATTTGGACATACGGAGCTACTCGGGGAGGGGCCACGTCAACTTTTCGGGCCAGAATAGCTGGCAAAAATAAAGAAATTTCTAAATGGGGGCCATCGCCAATTTGGCCCTCACTGGATCCGCCCTTGTGCAGCCGAAGGGTTGCAGGCTCGAATCCACCTCAAGTCGCCGCGTATAGGGACCTTGGGCAAGTCCTTCACTCGCAATTGCTCAGCCCTTCGGTGTGAAACTCCGATGCAGTGTCCGCTCTGTAGTCGGGAGCGCCTCTGAGCAGTGAGCTTGAAGGGGCGCTATAACAAGTGCACATGCAAACATAAATAGTTTTTGGTGTATCGGGGACCGAATGGCAGCACTAACCCTAACCATAACCGACCCTCACGACGCCTAATCTAACCTAACCGACTTTTTATCAGTTCTAAACCATTTTATTCTTATATTCTTATCGTAGTGGTAAATTTCAAACATAGAGAGTGCCACTAGAAAGTCATGCAATGGGTTCCAGCTTCGCCACAAGCATGGCGTCCGCAAAAATGTTTTGGGAACCGCAAAACGCAATGGTCAGGATGGCATTTTTAAACAAGAGCTTGAAAATGTCAAAGCAGGAAATTAAGAATATGTGCTTTTTTCATATAG
>OX457049.1:759305-811805 GCA_949752735.1 Lumbricus terrestris
TCACGACGCCCAATCTAACCTAACTGACTTTTTATCAGTTCTAAACCATTTTATTCTTATATTCTTATCGTAATGGTGAATTTCAAACATAGAGAGTGCCACTAGAAAGTCATGCAATGGGTTCCAGCTTCGCCACAAGCATGGCGTCCGCAGAAATGTTTTGGGAACCGCAAAACGCAATGGTCAGGATGGCATTTTTTAACAAGAGCTTGAAAAATTCAAAGCAGGAAATTAAGAATATGGGCTTTTTTCATATAGTTAAAAAGTATATGTCAGTTTTCCAGGCAGGGTCAAGAGACCCTCTGTCTCAACATGTGGTTTCCCATGTTCGCGAAAGCTATACATGATATCTGTTCATTTTCTATGCTCATCTATTCTATGATAATCTATTCTATGATAGTCTATTCTATGATAAGCTATTCTATGACAATCTGTTGTATGATAATCTATTCTATGATAATCTATTTTATGATAATCTATTCTATGATAATCTATTCTATGATAATCTATTCTATGATAATCTGTTCTATGTTGATATATTCTATGATAATCTATTCTATGATAATTTATTGTATGATAATATATTCTATGATAATCTATTCTATGATAATCTATTCTATGATAATCTATTCTATGATAAACTATTCCATGTTAATCTATTCCATGTTAATCTATTCTATGATAATTAATCCATTACAGCACATGAATATTTTTTCTCGTTGTCTTAAAATGTTTCTGATGTTAGGACACTTCGTCCTCAAGTTCACAATCGAACAGGGTTGGCCAGTCTACAACGAACAGGCGCTGCAGAACTTCAAGAAGAAATTAAACACAAGCAACTTACAGCTGGCTGGTCAGGAACTCAAATCACCTGAAGCCATTTACTGGACAGGTCAATCAGTCAGTCAGTTAGTCAGTCGGTCAGTCAGTCATTAAGTCAGTCAGTCAATCAGTCAGTCAGTCAGTCAGTCAGTCAGCCGGTCAGTCAATAGGTCGGTCAGTCAGTCAATCAGTCAGTTAGTCAGTCAGTCAATCGGTCGGTCGGTCGGTCGGTCAGTCAGTCAGTCAGTCAGTCAGTCAGGCGGTCGGTCAGTCAATCAACCTGTCCGTCCGTCTGTCCGTCCATCTGTGTCTGTGGTTGTCCAACTGTCTGTCTGTATGTATGTCTGTCTGTCTGTCTGTCTGCATCTCTCTCTGCACTGTTGCACCCTGCTGTTACATCTACATTATAATTAACTTTGAATTAGAATCTTTAGATCACTTATGCTAAATCATAGATCAAATTAGATTATACAGATTAAATCGTAGAATCATTCAAAACCAAACCAGATAGACAAGATTAAGAATTAGATCACACTAATCCAGCCTCCTCCTCTCTATTGTTCATCGCAGACAATGGTCCTTGTCCGAACGCCACCTGTCTCAACAACGGCACCTGTGACGTCACCATCACCAACGACTACAGATGCCCTGCTCTAACGACAAACGTCTCCATGCCAACCGTTGCCATGACAACGATACCTGTCATCAGAGCGCCGCCGAGTGAGCCGCAGCGATGTCAGCTGACCTTCGCTAACAGATACGAGGATCTGAGGATAACAGATTTCGATACGTGGTCGCAGAGAGCCAGTGCTCTGGAGCAGATCGCAAGGTTCTGTGGCATCTCTCAAGACCGCATCACAAACTTCGACACGAAACAGAATCCATCCGGTGAGTAATGATGGCCCACGTTTCCGGTCTAACTAAACATCATCAAGAATCGCTCACGTGACACACTTAATCTAATCTACAGTGTAATCACCAGGGCGCGGTGGTGTAGTGTGCATGTTCGTCGCCTTACAGCCGAAGGGCTGCAGGTTCGAATCCACCTCAAGTCGCCGCGTATAGGGACCTTGGGCAAGTCCTTCACTCGCAATTGCTCAGCGCTTCAGCGTGAAACTCCGACGCAGTGTCCGCTCTGTAGTCGGGAGCGCCTCTGAGTAGGGAGCTTGAAGGGGCGCTATATATAACAGGTGCACATACAAGCATAAATAGTTTTTTGGTGTATCGGGACCGATTGACGGCACTAACCCTAACCCTAGCCGACCCTCACGACGCCCAATCTAACCTAACCGACTTTTTATCAGTTCTAAACCATTTTATTCTTATATTCTTATCGTAATGGTAAATTTCAAACATAGAGAGTGCCACTAGAAAGTCATGCAATGGGTTCCAGCTTCGCCACAAGCATGGCGTCCGCAGAAATGTTTTGGGAACCGCAAAACGCAATGGTCAGGATGGCATTTTTTAACAAGAGCTTGAAAATGTCAAAGCAGGAAATTAAGAATATGGGCTTTTTTCATATAGTTAAAAAGTATATGTCAGTTTTCCAGGCAGGGTCAAGAGACCCTCTGTCTCAACATGTGGGTTCCCATGTTCGCGAAAGCTATACATGTTATCTGTTCATTTTCTATGCTCATCTATTCTATGATAATCTATTCTATGATAGTCTATTCTATGATAAGCTATTCTATGACAATCTATTCTATAATAATCTATTCTATGAAAATCTATTTTATGATAATCTATTCTATGATAATCTATTCTATGATAATCTATTCTATGGTAATCTATTCTATGTTGATCTATTCTATGATAATCTATTCTATGATAATCTATTCTATGATCATTTATTGTATGATAATCTATTCTATGATAATCTATTCTATGACAATTTATTGTATGATAATATATTCAATGATAATCTATTCTATGATAATCTATTCTATGATAATCTATTCTATGATAATCTATTCTATGATAATCTATTCTATGTTGATCTATTCTATGATAATCTATTCTATGATAATCTATTCTATGATAATTTATTGTATGATAATCTATTCTATGATAATCTATTTTATGATAATCTATTCTATGATAATCTATTCTATGATAATCTATTCTATGATAATCTATTCTATGTTGATCTATTCTATGATAATCTATTCTATGATAATCTATTCTATGATAATTTATTGTATCATAATATATTCACTGATAATCTATTCTATGATAATCTATTCTATGGTAATCTGTTCTATGATAAACTATTCCATGTTAATCTATTCCATGTTAATCTATTCTATGATAATTAATCCATTACAGCACATGATTATTTTTTCTCGTTGTCTTAAAATGTTTCTGATGTTAGGACACTTCGTCCTCAAGTTCACAATCGAACAGGGTTGGCCAGTATACACCGAACAGGCGCTGCAGAACTTCAAGAAGAAATTAAACACAACCAACTTACAGCTGGCTGGTCAGGAACTCAAATCACCTGAAGCCATTTACTGGACAGGTCAGTCAGTCAGTCAGTCAGTCGGTCAGTCAGTCATTAAGTCAGTCAGTCAATCAGTCAGTCAGTCAGTCAGTCAGTCAGCCGGTCAGTCAATCGGTCGGTCAGTCAGTCAATCAGTCAGTTAGTCAGTCAGTCAGTCAGTCAGTCAGTCAGGCGGTCGGTCAGTCAGTCAGTCAGTCAATCAACCTGTCCGTCCGTCTGTCCGTCCATCTGTGTCTGTGGTTGTCCAACTGTCTGTCTGTATGTATGTCTGTCTGTCTGCATCTCTCTCTGCACTGTTGCACCCTGCTGTTACATCTACATTATAATTAACTTTGAATTAGAATCTTTAGATCACTTATGCTAAATCATAGATCAAATTAGATTATACAGATTAAATCGTAGAATCATTCAAAACCAAACCAGATAGACAAGATTAAGAATTAGATCACACTAATCCAGCCTCCTCCTCTCTATTGTTCATCGCAGACAATGGTCCTTGTCCGAACGCCACCTGTCTCAACAACGGCACCTGTAACGTCACCATCACCAACGACTACAGATGCCCTGCTCTAACGACAAACGTCTCCATGCCAACCGTTGCCATGACAACGATACCTGTCATCAGAGCGCCGCCGAGTGAGCCGCAGCGATGTCAGCTGACCTTCGCTAACAGATACGACGATCTGAGAATAACAGATTTCGATACGTGGTCACAGAGAGCCAGTGCTCTTCAACAGATCGCAGATTTCTGTGGCATCACTCAAGATCGCATCACAAACTTCGACACAAAACAGAATCCATCCGGTAAGTCTGTTTTTGGCCCAAGTTTCTGGTCCAACAAAACATAATCAAGACCCACTCACGTGACACACTTAATCTAATCTACAGTATAATGTAATCACCGGGGCGCGGTGTTGTAGTGAGTATGTTCGTTGCCTTGCAGCCGCATAGGCGTATACAGAAAGTTTCGATGGGGGCCCCCAAAATTTCGGGTCTTGGTCCAGGAAACAGGGAAAAATTTCGTCTTGGTCGCCGAAAAATCTGACGACCTTTTTTAGTCATCAGCCTCAAATTTCCAAAAAGATACCTTTCCCATCCGCCCCAAAACATTTGGACATACGGAGCTACTCGGGGAGGGGCCACGTCAACTTTTCGGGCCAGAATAGCTGGCAAAAATAAAGATATTTCTAAATGGGGGCCATCGCCATTTTGGCCCCCACTGGATCCGCCCTTGTGCAGCCGAAGGGTTGCAGGCTCGAATCCACCTCAAGTCGCCGCGTATAGGGACCTTGGGCAAGTCCTTCACTCGCAATTGCTCAGCCCTTCGGTGTGAAACTTCGATGCAGTGTCCGCTCTGTAGTCGGGAGCGCCTCTGAGCAGTGAGCTTGAAGGGGCGTTATAACAAGTGCACATGCAAACATAAATAGTTTTTGGTGTATCGGGGACCGAATGGCGGCACTAACCCTAACCATAACCGACCCTCACGACGCCTAATCTAACCTAGCGGACTTTTTATCAGTTCTAAACCTTTTTATTCTTATCGAGAATCGTTATCGTAATATTATGGTAAATTTCAAACAAAGGGAGCGCCACTAGAAAGTCAAACGATGGGTACCAGCCTGGCCACAGGCATGGCGTCCGAAGAAATTTGTTGGGAGCCGTAAAACGCAATGGGCACGATGGCATTTTTAAACAAGAGCTTGAAAAATTCAAAGCAGTATATTAAGAGCGTGGTCTTTTTTCATATAGTTAAAAATTGTGCCATTTTTCGAGGCGGGGTCAATAGTCCCTCTGCCTCAACATGAGGGCTCCCATGTTGGCGAAAGCTATACATGTTATCTGTTCATTTTCTATGCTCATCTATTCTATGAGAATCTATTCTATGATAATCTATTCTATTATCATTTATTCTATGATAATCTATTCTATGATAGTCTATTCTATGATAATCTATTCCATGAAAATCTATTCTATGTTAATCTATTCTATGATAATCTATTCTATGAAAATCTATTCCATGATAATCTATTCTTATGTTAATCTAATCTATGATGATCCATTCTACGATAATCTATTCTATGATAAACTATTCTATGATAATCTATTCTATGATAATCTATTCTATGATAATATATTCTATGATAATCTGTTATATGATAATCTATTCTATGATAATCTTTTTTATGATAATCCATACTATGATAATCTATTCTATAATAATCTATTCTATGATAATCTATTCTATGGCAATCTATTCTATGATAATCTATTCTTTGGTGATCTATTCTATGATAATCTATTCTATGATAATCTATTCTATGATAATCTATTCCATGATAATCTATTCTATGATAATCTATTCTATGGTTA
Source organism: Lumbricus terrestris (assembly GCA_949752735.1). Lineage (NCBI taxonomy): Eukaryota > Metazoa > Annelida > Clitellata > Crassiclitellata > Lumbricidae > Lumbricus > Lumbricus terrestris. The sequence goes on from OX457049.1 coordinate 764,998, forward strand.
TCTATTCTATGGTAATCTATTCTATGATGATCTATTCTATGATAATAATATTCTATGATTATCTATTCCATGATAATCTATTCTATGATAATCTATTCTGTGATAATCTATTGTATGACAATCTATTCTATGATAGTCTCTTCTATGATAATTAATTCTTTACAGCACATGATTATTTTCTTTCTCGTTGTCTTAAAATGTTTCTGATGTTATTAGGACACTTCGTCCTCAAGTTTACAATAGAACAGGGTTGGCCAGTCTACATCGATCAAGCTTTAGAGAACTTCAAGAAGAAACTCAACACATCCAACTTACAACTGGCTGGTCAAGAACTCAAGTCACCGGAAGCCATTTACTGGAAAGGTCAGTCAGTCAGTCAGTCAGTCAGTCGGTCGGTCGGTCGGTCGGTCGGTCGGTCGGTCAGTCAGCCAGCCAATCAGTCAGTCCGTCTGTGTCTGTGGTTGCCCTACTGTCTGTCTGTCTGTCCGTCTCCCTCTGTACTGTTACATCTACAGTATTATAATTATAATGATCTGCTTTGGATTAGAATGATTAGATCATTTAATACTAAATCATAGATTATTAGGTTATAATTATACAAAATAATTTATTCATTCTATACCAGACAGTTAGACAAGATTAAGACTTAAAACACTAATCCAGCCTCTTCCTCTCTGTTGTTCATCGCAGACAATGGTCCTTGTCCGAACGCCACCTGTCTCAACAACGGCACCTGTGACGTCACCATCACCAACGACTACAGATGCCTCTGTGACGTCGGATACACAGGACAGCATTGCGAGTGAAGGACTTGCCCAAGGTCCCTACGCGGCGACGTGAGGTGGATTCGAACCTGCAGCTCTTCGGCTGCAAGGCAACGAAAATACCCACTACACCACCGCGGCACACAAATATATCACTCTTTTGTTGAAGTTTGGTAGAAAGCATTCTTGTCTGTCATAAATATATATATTTGATATACAGGTCATATGAATATTAAAGAGATTTATGATATATATGATATATAGGTCATATACATATATAACATTACAGTGTGTGTGTGTGTGTGTGTGTGTGTGTGTGTGTATGTACGTGCGTGTGTATGCACGTAAAAGAATATTTATTATTGTCTACGGTATTGGCAAAGTCATTTTCAATGTAATATAAATATATATTTTAACAAGGCCATATTATTAATAATTTAATAATTTAATTGTACATCTACTCATTCGGAAACTTATATGGCGCCCCTTCAGGAAACTACTCAGAGGCGCTCCCTACTCCAGCACACTCAAAAATAACAGTTTTAGGTCAAGTGAGGAAGGATTGTGTTTGAGTTCTATATTTGAGTTCTGCAGCATCGTAAATCACCTTTGCATATCAGTTGTTTACAATCATCAACAAATAACTTCCGTGCGAGTTTTTATATACAAGACAATTTAGCAGCAGACTTCAGAGCTGTCATTTACACTTGCATGTATAATTGTGTAAATGTACAATTGTTCTTATCTCTATAGCAACCCACGCAATCGCTTCCTCAACCCTGTTCAAGGGTTGATGATTTGATGGGTGAAATCCTTCACCACCGCTACCCATTTTAATGGGGACCGTGCCTCATAAGATCCCCATGTGCACCCATGTTATAGCCTGAGATTTAAATCACTGAAATAAACCCCAGAATTGAGGGGAGGTCAATCCCACACCCATGCGGTCCATTACCCTAAATCGCCCTAGCTAACTTCTCACACGGATGAGTATTTCCACGAAACTGGTAGATCATCCATAGTTACATAGAGATGGAGAATTCTTTCGGTCGCCAACCCCTCAAGCAAGGGGGTGTTTTGGGTGTTTGAACATCCCCCCTCCTCCCGAAATGGGAAATGTAAAAAATAAAATAATGCATTTACTAGCACATGATGTGAAAACCATAAAATAAACCATGAAAACACCCCCCCCCAATTGAAAAACGTGAAAAATTGAATGAATTTGTGATTGATGACATTTTCTGAAGATTTCGGGCGGATGACAAAAAAGGTTATCAGTTTTTTCGGTTGGGAAACTGAAGAAACACCCCCGAAATAAAATCCAGGCTACGGCCTTGCACTCAAGGAGACATTATATACAAAACCATGATGAGGAGGAGGAGGAGGAGGAGGAGGAGGAGGAGGAGGAGGAGGAGGAGGAGAAAGAGAAAAATAAGAGGAGGAGTGGGGGAAAGAGGCATAGGAGTTTGAATGGGAAAAGTAGGTGGAGGAAGTGGAGAATAAGACGGAGACAAAGGAAGAGAAGTAGGAGGGGAGGAGTGATAGGAATGAAGTTATCAAGAAGAGATAGAGGGGCAAAGAATCTTCTCTTACAATCGAGCTTTAGATTTGTTGCTCTCATCTATGATTTACTGCTTTCAAAGAAAATTCTACCGTCTGTCTCGCTATCTGGCTGTCTGTCTGTCTGTCTGTCTATTTATCTGTCTGTCTGTCGGTTGAGTAGGTGTGGTACCTAGGCCAGGGCTACCTCTGCTTCTCCGATCGATCAAGAGAGGTCGGCAATGAGCAGAAAGTTTGGCCACGGCATCACCATCATCACCATCATCAACATAGGTTGTGCTACTTGGCTCCATCAAAACACTCGCCGGCCAAATAAACGGGAGAGAGAGAGAGAGAGAGACAGACAGACAGGCAGACAGACAGACAGAGGCAGAGAGGGCGCCCACGCTAGCTCCTGCAGAAAATAAATTATTAATATTTGCGAGCAGTGATTCCGTTAAGGTCTGAAATCTTGGAGTCATGGACGCATCACATCAAAAAATTGGAGTCCACACCAAATGGATCAGAGTCCTGGACTCCACACCCATCCATTTTTGGAGTCCCATCGGGCCATAGTAGGCCAAATGTAAAAAATTCCGAACGCAACAAAGGGCCCAACCATTAGGCCTATTATTACGTAACCTACGCAAAAATTCGTATTTTTGACCCTCTCATTCTCTTGCAACTCGTACATTTTACGAACAGCCATATGCGTACGTAAAAATTAGCTCTAAAAATTAACCCTCCTCGGTTTAAAAAAATTCATTTAGGCTAGCTAAAATCAGCTATAAAATTCATTTTACCGCTGGCTATTTTTGTGTGTGTTAAAATCTGAAATTGTCGATATCAATACAGAAAATACCAAGTCATAAACTCGTAAATTATAGCCAGCTTCTCCAGACGTAGGCTAAATTGAAATGAAATATATAGGCCACGTATCGTGGAATCGTGAAAGGTCAAGTATAGGCCATTGGCCTATATAGCCTAAGCCAACGATAGGTAGAAGTTTTTATTTTTTTTAAATTTGAGAACAAATTAACAGCCATTTAGAAGCAAAAGCTGGTGTTAGAGCACAATAAGATTGCATCATATTGCAATAATTGCATTAATATTGACTGGAGAACGCCTCTGAGAGGGCTTCTTGTAGAGGCGTTATGTAGGCCTAACTTATTGAAATGAATGAATGAAGGCAGAGCCTGAGAGAGCTAAAATGCGATTGTTGCAGTGACATCATTTAAAAAATAAACAGGGAAATTTTAAAACACTATAGCCTAGATAACTAGTATACCAATCTTCCCGACGATAATAAATGTTATACTTTCCAAGAAAAAATATTTTAGCATCGTTGTACTTCTTTTAATTTTCTTGACTTTAGGATCTATCCGACGACGATCATTACTTTTTAAGCCAGCTCATGGGAACGGTTGAACGCTATAATATTGCTGACATGTCGATCGTTTAGGTCTAGGCCTGCATGTAGGCTATATACGTCACTCACTTTAAAAATGAAATATTAATAAATAGGTCATTGCATAAATTATTCACCACTAACCCTGCAGTCAGTTAATACGCAATGCATAAACTGAGACAGTTACACATAATGGACCCCACGGTGTTTCTTATTGGTGTCCCATGGACGCATCGTTAATTTATTTGTGCGTCCATCCACAACTTCAGTGCGTCCATGGACGCACCGCCTTTATTTTTGTGCGTCCGGCGTCAAAATTTGTGCGTCCGGGACGCACGGACGCACGTTAACGGAATCACTGTTTGCGAGTAGTGGGTTGTAAAGCGAAGTCGCTGGTTTATTGCACGGGGTGTGAAGAGGATGCGATGGCAGTAGAGAAGAACCGGTTTCAGTTGGCAAACAAGCAATGCACAGCAGATGCAAAGACTATTATTCTTGTATCAACCGAGTTGAAATAATTTTCATGCAATAAGTTCGTCGTGTTATTTATTTTAAAATATGCAAGAACCTAGATGGAGTGGTTGGTGTTGCTTTTGATTTTTAATATAAAAATTGCAAATATTGCACCGAGGCCAATTCTCACCATGGGCGCCCGCACGTGGGGGTAAGGGGTACTTTCCCCCTCCCTGGAAAATTGACATCTGTGTTTTTAACTACTACTTTTGTGCTTTTAACAAATCTCTTTGCATTAATGCACAAGTGATACGCAGCGCTTATTCTAAGGAATTTTCTGAACTGTATAACCATCAATTTTATTGCACCAATATAACAAAAACATTTTTATAAAGTATATATACATAACAGTTGGTTACAACCGGAAACCCAGAAGGGATTAGAAGTCCCACTGGTAGGGCTACCTATATGCACGCTTACATATATTCAAGATGGTAGATAGGCAAGTATACACATGATGCAGTCTTAACTAAAAACATAAACATTCACAGTCAAGACAACATGGTGTTGTTAAGCTATCAAACCTTAACTAAGAAAAGGAATCAAACGAAATAAACCTTAACTAGAAAGAAAAAGAAAAGATTAGAATAGAAGTGCTGTTATTGCATATGGAGGAGTAGTCAGAGTGAAGATAAAGAGTGGAGTTAATACTTCAGTCCAGTTAACCACGAACGTAATTGATGCTTAAAGGAACTGCATATAAATGACGCATTATGGGAAAGTCCTTGGTCAGAGATTTGTCCCTCGAAGCTGAAGCAATATTATGGCATTCGAGTCCCATAAAGCGTCATTTAGAAGTTTGAATATTAAAAATTTATGGCTTTTAAAAATCATATAACAGATCAAAATTGTTATGGTAATTTTTACCTTAATATTCGATATTACTCCCAAGTTTGCCTCCAAGTTCGGCAGGGCAAAATTTCCCGAAATATTAATGATTGGAACAGTGGCGTAGCAAGGTCTTGGGGGGCCCCTGTGCAGAGCTTAGGTGGTGGGCCCTTAAATGCTTGAAACCCATTCAATTTCAAACAACAGGGCTGTGCAAAACGCCTGGTTCCTTTACGAAATTTGCATATTTAACACCAAAGTTAAATGAAAATAAACTAGCCACATTTTTATTATTTTAACAACATTAGCCTATCTAATGAAACATATTCTTCTCCATATCAGCAGAGAAAAATTGAACTAGAATACCATACAAAAGTAATCACAAAAATTGCTTCATCTCCTGAAGTAGCCTATTATTCATCAATCACCCATAGGCCCTAGGCCTACTCACATTCTCCAAGCTGTTGGGTTTGTTGATTAAAAGAGCGGAAAAATGTAACAAATTTGGCAAGTGTGAAATGACTCAAGCAAGCGTATACGGCTAACCTACTACGGGGTCTAAATCCGAAATGCTAAAATGTTCGTTTGCACGCCTTCTCTTGTGCAAAATATAGATCTACACCACTTTTGAGGTGTCGAGCCTGAATCCATTGGTGATGTAACTGCTACAGTTACCTCTGAAGTTCGAGGCCTACTCGGCTCAGTGTCAATATCCATATCAACCATGCACCTTCTCTGCACTGATCAAACCGGAATTCAATTCTGGCCTCATGTCTGATGTAGATTTGAATACATTCTAATATCATTAAAGTAAAAAAAAATGACTCTGACCCCGGGGGCCCCTGACAGCCGGGGGCCCTCGTGCACTGCACAGGTTGCACGCCCTATTGCTACGCCACTGGATTGGAATTAGCTAGACGTTGCTGGACGCTTCTAGACGCTTTAGAGGGGTCAAACCCGAATTGAAACTGCTTAAAGGTCCTTTTGCTGTTGCAAATATTTGGAAACAGCTCATAAAGATTTGAAGTGTAATAAAGTTCAATGGTCACATATGTTCCTGGACGTTTCCAAACTTTGCCTTGTCTGCATTGGTAAATGTCGCATTTGCTTATGATACCCTGGCCATCAAAGTCAACATGATACTGCTTCGTTAATTAAGCTAAAGCTAGCATATTATATGGTGAGATATATCCACAAGAAATCAAATCTTTCAGCCACGTTTAATTTCTTCACTTTCCACGCACTTTATTGTGCTCTTCAGTGTCGTTTTCATTGCCATTATTGCGAAAATGATGTCTATTGCAATTTTGAGATCAAAATATTACAATCGACCTCATTTTCTTTGTTTGATCAATCTTAGCTGATGATACTATACAGTGGCATAGACAAGAGGGGATTTCGGGGGTTAAACCCCCATTGGCCTAGGAAAAAAATTTAAAGGTTTTTTATCCACTTAAATAAGAAAAAAACAAGACAATTGCTTGTAGTAACAATTGTTTTTCTTACTTTATTCCCTTTATTTCTTTATTCCCTTTTTATTTACTGTAATACTGTTGGGTTGGTGTCAGAAAGGGCATCCGGCCAGGCCAAAAAATTCCAACTTCCCCCCCATCAAAAATTCCTGGCTACGCCACTGATACCATATCACAGCAAAGATAATTAGGCCTAATTATCAGAGCGTCGCCCTCCCCTTCACTAGACTCTGGGCTGGTACTACCATGAACTGGTGGCGTTTCTGGCATTGCTTTGATAAAAATACTTCTGTCTAAGAATACAGCCCTTGTGGTCAGCCCCTCGGGTTGTCAAAGACAACGTGTCTTAAGCCAGAGGTCTCTTGCTCAACCACTGAGAGACCGAATGAATGTTTCTTCTGTCATTGAGTCGTGCTCAGGATGTCACGCATGATGGAATCACAAGACATCGGATCACTTCATCCGTAACACACGGATACATACATCATGCATAACATCGGCTTTGCATGTATATATATGTATATATATATGCATATATTGTATATACATATGTGTATATATATATACTACCTATTCTCACACACGATTCCTTTAGGCTTATGTATAAAAATATATATTACATGCATAACATAACCTTACATATACTAAACACTTCGACCTCTGTAAGTCTCAGTCTATGTCTGTCTCTGTCTGTATCTGTCTGTTTCTGTCTGCCTCTGTCTCTGTCTCTGTCTGTCGCTGTCTCTGTCTGTCTCTGTCTGTCTCTGTCTCTGTCTGTCTCTGCCTGTATGGCTCTGTTTGTCTCTGTCTTTCTATGTCTGTCTCTGTCTTTGTCTGTCTCAGTCTCTGTCTGTCTCTGTCTCTGTCTGTCTCAGTCTCTGTCTGTCTCTGTCTCTGTCTGTCTCAGTCTCTGTCTGCCTCTGTCCCTGTCTGTCTCTGTCTATGTCCCCCCCTCTATATACATATATATTCATATGTTATATACAATTTTATATACACTTAGATGTACATTTATATACTTGAGCACATAAAATACTATAGCTCGTCTTAAGACCCTCATGCACAAAAGCGTTCATATATATATATATTTATATATATATACCAAAATATGTATATCCATATGCACATAAATATATATATATATATCATTTTGAGGCTTGGTCGGTTTTTCTTAGACTTTGTGTTGAATGTTTTCTTTGTGGGATTTGTAGGCGAATGGTTGAGTGAGTGAGTTTCGTGGTAGAGAGAAGTAGTTAAGCATAAGCGAAGCATTACAGTTGGAGCCAACTAACAGGTGGTTCCATCGAATGCAACGTCTATAGAGAGGAGTCTCTCTGGAGGAGTTACAGGTGTGCGTTAGGCTTATCATCTGCTTTGGATTTTTCGCTCTCTTCAGCTGCAGGTGAGGTGGCATTTTCGAGCCGTTTTTTAACGATGGTCTGGTGGAGCAGAGGTTAGAGTGTTGGACTGTCGGTCGAAAGGTTGAGGGTTCGAATCCCGATCACGGTGAAAATTTTGTTGAGGGTTCTGGGTCACCTGTGGCCATGACCAACTCAGATATAATGCATGTAATGTAATGTAATGTAATTAGTAATGTCTGTATACCGCCGCTCACAGCCATAGCCATTCATTCATTCATTCATTCAAGTATTTATATAGCGCCTCTTCAAATAAACTACTCAGAGGTGCTCCCGACTCTAGCACGGCCAAACAGAACAGTTTTTAAGTGCTTATAGGATGTGTCATAGAGTGATCTATGGAACAGGAGCAGCTCAAGTGGGAGGCCATTCAATACCACCGGGCCAAACCACAGAAAAAGCACGACTCTGCATGATGGAGGTAGGAGCAAATGGCACTGAGAGTGTGAGAAGCCTCAGAGAAGAAAATGATCTTATAAGAAGAGAGAGAGAAAGATACAGATAATTATATCGATCTAGAAAGAGGAGTGCGCCATGCAAACGTACAATGTCGGTGGAAGAAGACAAGACGACAAGGAAGAGGAATGAAAATTGATTCTCATACGCCGAGCTTAAGAAAATGAAATCGCTTATAATACTTTATGCGACAGTGGTTGACAACCTTTTTGGACTTTAAGGCCACTTTTTCTAAGTTGGAGGGCATTAAGGGGCTACAAAGCTAAAATTTAATTAACTAAAAGCACATAAAATTGTTATTATTGATTAAAAATAGAATGCTTGATGATATTTAAAGACGTCAAAATAAAATAATTTGTAATTAAAAATTAATCATGTGTCCTATCATGTCCAAATTGTCAATCTTTTCAGATATTTTTGTTAATTCTTTGCGAGATGAGGGCCATTTTTAAGGCCTGGCGAGCCACTTTTGGAAACCGCTGCTTTATACCTGTATCTGCGTCTTAGACTATAGATTATAATTAGCCTATATACGACATCTCTAATATTATTTGGAAGGATGGTGTTTCTGAAGGTTTCAAAAATAATTAATGTATTTTTACACTAATTTGTTACGAGAATTTACATGGCCTTAGGCCTACTTCTAGATTACTACACAAGAGTGCTCCAAACACAAACTCGGCTAATGTTAGGTTGCATAAGAGGTCTGATCAATTATCTATTGATTAGAATCTAAAACAGCAGTAGGCCCTAGGGCCTAAGTGATAATCACGTCACGAATATAAACTGCTGAAGACTGCTTTTCCCCGCTTGATCTTGGCCGGGAGCGCCTCCGAGTAGGTATCTTGAAGGGCGCTATATACATTTTGATTGATTGATTGTTTGGTTGATTGATTGATTGGTTGATTGATCGATTGATTGACTGATTGATTGATTGTTTGATCGATCGATTGACATATAAGGTTCGAAACGATTTCAACGGTCAACCATACCGACTGCAGACAGATCTGATAACTTCAATAGTTGGATAGTGTTTGGAATTGGGGTTTCAAGACAATAGGTAAGGAATATCGGATGGCAGAGCAAGTGAATGGCACACGTAGGAGGGGACATATGCCCCTGTAAAACTGATACCTATCTTTAGACCAATCCTTTTTAATTATTAACCAAGTTAAAACGATGGAATGATACACAAATAAAAATTTGCATTTAGAGAGACGTTTTCGCAAAAATACCAATAATCTTAATTTCCTGTATTGCGTTTTCAAGCTCCTGTTAAAAAGTTTCAGCCATGAGTCCATGACCACTTTGGTTTGTTCCATCCTGTAAAAATAGTGTGTGCGTGTATATCCATGGTTTTCAGGCTTGAATGAAAAAAATTAGAAGTCACTTACATTAATTCTTAAACCTTCTCCATTGTCTTCCAGTCCTCTGCCGTTGTATTCTTTAGCATTTCTATTGTTCCGTATTACAACTTCCGTTGCTGCATTGTTTTATTTTCCTCTTGTATTCTATCATCGTGCTCGGTTCTATTGTGTCACTCTGCTGTTCTAACCCGTTTGTCTATTCTACCATTCTAGTGTTCCGCTGCACTACCATTCTAGTGTTCCGCTGTTCTACCATTCTAGTGTTCCGCTGCTCTACCATTCTAGTGTTCCGCTGCTCTACCATTCTAGTGTTCTGCTGTTCTACCATTCTAGTGTTCCGCTGCTCTACCATTCTAGTGTTCCGCTGCACTACCATTCTAGTGTTCCGCTGTTCTACCATTCTAGTGTTCCGCTGCTCTACCATTCTAGTGTTCCGCTGCACTACCATTCTAGTGTTCCGCTGTTCTACCATTCTAGTGTTCCGCTGTTCTACCATTCCAGTGTTCCACTGTTCTACCATTCTAGTGTTCCGCTGCTCTACCATTCTAGTGTTCCGCTGCTCTACCATTCTAGTGTTCCGCTGTTCTACCTGGTCGTCCTATTATAGTAATTCAATTGTTCAATCGTATTGTAGATTCAAACAGAGAGAATGAGTCTTCATCATCGAATGATCAGCGTGATGCCGGTAAGCAAGATACATTTCAAAGATGCATATAGCATTTACATAATTTTATTGCATTGTTCAGGTATATTAAATAATGTTTACATAACATTGAATCACATTCACATAACATTGTTACGGTACACTAAATAACAGTACATTAAATGATATTCACTTTACACCAAATAACATTTTTATTGCATTAAATAACATTCATATTACGTTGTTAAGGTACATTAAATAACATTCACGGTGCATTAAATAGCATTCACATTACATCAAACAACACTCCCATTACATTACATCAAATTTGCATAACCGTAGCTACATCCATGAGGCAAGAGTAGACCGACCCATTCTATCTGCTCAAAGAGCTATGTTTTAGAATTCTTCCAATGGTCTTTGAATCGTGAACGTATCCCGGATTTGCATTGCATTCTTTTGAATTCAAGTCTGGACACCAGTGACGGCGCCAGGATTTCAGTTTGGGGTGGGGGGCTGATGCCTTCCAAAGGAAATTTTCCATTTTCATTCACTGAAATTTCCGACGACCTTTTTTAGTCATCCGGCCGAAATCTCATGGAATGATGGAAATTTTCCATTTTCATCCGCCAAAATTTCTGACGACCTTTTTTATTCATCCAGTCGAAAATCGTGGAAATATTTCAGTTTTGCAAGTTAAAACCCAGCATGGCCTTTTTTAGGGGGCTTTGCCTATTATAATAGGGGGCTTAGCCCACCCCTAGCCCCCTCCTAGCGCCGCCACTGCTGGACTCGCTTCGGGTTGTCTGTTCTATTGCTATCTAACGACCCATGTGTCATACCAATAGTCTGGTCAAACTAGTATACGAACCATTAGTGTTGCCAGGGCATTTGTAAAGGAATTTTTAGAACTGCACAACTCCTTCTTTTCCCTCCCATCCTCCATGGTAAATTACTTCCAATCGGAGGACAATTACCATTTTTTGCAAGTTTTAACTGCAGAAGTGCTTCTACAACTGCACAAATCCATTTAGAACTGCACATTTTGTGTACAACTGCACGTTAAAAAAGCCCTGAGTGTTGCCCTCCTCCTTTTACCAGGCTTGGGATTGGCACAGCCAGCGTACGAGCAATGGCTAGGCTCTGATGATATATCTGTCTGCGATATACTTAACGTTTAACAGACTGAATTGTTGGTCAATACTAGACCAGGTCAAACTCTCTAAGAAAAACCACAAAACGTTGGTTATAATTTATATTATTTATGACATGTTGTCACATTATTTTCTACAATCCATCTGCAGTCTACAGCATACTGATTATGACACATGTAGACACCTTCCCTATACTAATTTTAACTCTCAGCGTCACGCTCTACGAATGCGGTCACGCCTCGCTGACCACGATTCATGTTGCTCTTAGCTAAGTCCTGCATCAGTATTAGTCTGACCTGTCACGGTCGGTTGAATGCGACACGGTTTGTTCTCTAAGAACTCAAGAGAAACGTAGGCTTTTGGAACTCTCAAACTTAGCCTTAGCCTATAGCCTACTGTAATACTTCAAAAACATAGCATAATATATATATATAAATATATAATATCTATGTAAAATACATGTGTGCAATACATGTCTGTACATATATATATATATATATAAATGTAAATATGAATGTATAAAATACATGTGTACAATACATGTCTGTATATATTTGTATATATGAATGTGTGTATATAATTTATATATGTATATATAATGCAAGTATATACTCACAGACATATAGAGCCGTACATCCTGAAGGCATTCATAGCCATACACAGGACATTGTGTTCATGATCCCTACCCCACCACCCCCACCCACCCACACCCAACTCCTCCAATGACATGAAACCATTGCTTCATTGTAACACACGTCTTCAGATACCACCTGTCTATGGCCATTAGCCTACAGACGGTAGAAGAAGAAGAAGAAGAACAAGAAGGAGAAGCCATTCAGGACCTGCAAAGAAATGTCCAATATTATGGGGTCTAGGTGGGTGGGGGAGATATAATTATATGAATAATAATATTCTTTTCTTTAATGAAGCGCCTGCAAACGCACTGCGCTTTACATGTACAAGTTATGCAGTAGGCCTAATCTTAATTAAACTTTTATACTAACAGACAGCCTGCAATATACACGGCTCTAATAGCAGCCTACAAACCATATCCGCCCAACTGGGGGCTCAAACTCGCTACCTCTCGCTCTCTACGCCAGCGTGTTATACATTACTCTACCCGGGCCCAACGATTTGGAGTCAATCTTCGACTTTCCTACCTTCGCATACCGCTCTTGAATAAACTTGCGCCCAACTCTTGGCTAAGTTGGCTTCGAGCGACGTTTTAAAGGTTAGGAAACGACGATTATGCAGTGGTCTCATTGGCTACAGTCATGGGCGCCCGCACTTAGGGGCAAGAGGGGCACCTGCCCCAGGAAAGTTGACATTTATTTTTAAATTTCTACTTTCTGGTTTTTTGCACAAAACAACTAATGAACATAATATAGTACGAAACTGAGAGATTTACATTTAGAAACCTCTATGAAAGTTACCATGCATGCTCTTAATTCCCTGCTTTGCCTTTCTTGAACTCATGCGGCAAAATTTTACCGTGACCTTTTTTGCTGATCTTGCAAAAATTTATGCCAGCGCCCATGCCTACAGTGGGTGGGCCTGGTTTGGTCCGCCAAGCATCCGGTGATTAGAGCTCAGTGAGCTCACGAAGCTTAGCCAAACGTACCCCATGTATTCTATTCTATTCTATTCTATTCTATTCTATTCTATTCTATTCTATTCCAATCTATTCTATTCTATTCTATTCCAATCTATTCTATTCTATTCTATTCTATTCCAATCTATCCTATTCTATTCTATTCTATTCTATTCCAATCTATCCTATTCTATTCTATTCTATTCTATTCCATTCATTCCATTCCATTCTATTCTATTCCATTCCATTTCATTCCATTCTATTCCATTTCATTCTATTCTATTCTATTCTGTTCTATTCTAGACGTTTATATAGTCATGAGCAGTTGATTCGGTTGCTTGTTAACTTGCTCATGATCGAGTAAAGACCACAAAATAAAATCCTGGCTACACCAAAATGCGGATAGAAATTGGTCCATTAAAGAATTTTCTTCTCTATTTTATCGGATCTAGAATGCTCTCTATATTTCTTTCCGTTGATGCTGCTGTGTGCATTTGAGAGTGGTGATGTAGGAGCTAGTAATTACCATTATTAATAATTACTATTAATACGATTCTATTCGTATCTCTTTTGTTTTGCAGCCATTTCTTCTGCTGATGTGTTTCGCAAACATGGGTAAGTATAGTCTTACGATCAAAAGAAATTCTTTTTAAACGGCGGTGATACCAAAAGAGTTGACTTATTTCTCGAAATGAATGTGAGTTGAGATCATCGCCGTTTCTAAGGTTTTACATGGTAGCCGATCGGTTGAAAGTGCTTGCCTTGATGATGATGATGACGATGATGATGACGATGATGATGACGATGACGACGACGACGACGATGATGATGATGATGATGATGATGATGACGACGACGACGACGATGATGATGATGATGATGATGATAACAACGACGATGACGACGACGACGATGATGACGACGACGATGATGACGACCACGGTGACGATGATGATGACAAAAATCGTTTTCCATCTGTTTGCCATAATTATGATTATGTATCGTGCAGGTATCGTCCTTGGACTGGATGACCTTACCTCCGTCAATCCATCCGGTTCCAGCAACCTCCCTTCCACAGCCATTCCACCACAACCCTCCTCCTCCCCCAGTGATCCCCATCCCCCTTCCATTGCGCAAAACTTCCCCACCCCAACCCGCGTCCTCACCTACCCACCGACCCCCACCCGCGGCTTAACAACGCCTCCTGCTTCCCCCAATGCCCCCACCACAGACGTAGTCTCACCCTACATTCCAGCCACTGCCCTCACCTCCGTCCCTCTGATAACCCCTCCACCTAGCAGGACGACCCCTCCAAGGGCCGTGCTCCAGCCCACACAGATACCCACAGCGCTACCACAACCTCAGTCATCAACGGCTATCGTCGTAGCTTCTGAGACGATCCTCCCTTCAACAGCGGTAACCAATCGCGGCAGCCCTGCTCTAACGACAAACGTCCCCATGCCAACCGCTGCCATGACAACGATCCCTATCATCAGAGCGCCGCCTAGCGAGCCGCAGCGATGTCAGCTGACCTTCGCTAACAGATACGATGATCTGCGGATAACAGATTTCGATACGTGGTCACAGAGAGCCAGCGCTCTTGAGCAGATCGCAAGGTTCTGTGGCATCACTCAAGACCGCATCACAAACTTCGACACGAAACAGAATCCATCCGGTCAGTCTGTTGGCCCACGTGACACGCTTCTAATCTACAGTGTAATCACTTGGGCGCGGTGGTGTAGTGGGTATGTTCGTCGCCTTACAGCCGAAGCGTGGCAGGCTCGAATCCACCTTAAGTCGCCGCCTAGGGACCTTGGGCAAGTCCTTCACTCGCATTATTGCTCAGCACTTCGGGGTGCGCCTCTGAGTAGTGATATTGAAGGGGTGCTATAACAAGTGCACATACAAACATAACTAGTTTTTTGGTGTATCGGGGACCGAATGACGGCACTAACCCTAACTATAACCGACCCTCACGACGCCTAATCTAACCTAACCGACTTTTCATCAGTTCTAAACCTTTTTATTCTTATCGAGAATCGTTATCGTAGTGGTAAATCTCAAGCATAGAGAACGACACTATATAGATTATAGAAAGTCAAACGATGGGTACCAGCCTGGCCACAAGCTTGGCGTCCGCAGAAATGTTTTTGGGAGTCGCAAAACGCAATGGTCACGAGATGGCATTTTTAAACAAGAGCTTGAAAAATTCAAAGCAGGAAATTAAGAGCGTGGTCTTTTTTTAATATAGTTAAAAATTAGGTCAATTTTCCAGGCCTCAACATGCGGGCTCCCATGTTCGCGAAAGCTTCATGTTATTTGTTGATTTTCTATGTTCATCTATTCCAGCGTTTCCCAAACTTTTTGGGCCACGGAACCCTTCGCGTCCTAATATTTTCTGGCGGAACCCCAATCTCAACTAAATGCATTGAATCATGCGGAACTCACGGGAAGCAAAGGCTACTAATAATTATAATCATACGTACCTAAACACACTAAATTATAGAAAGGTTTTTTTCTTACAATATGATGAAAAAATAAATTTTACTGTTTTCAAAATCAAGATTTGTGGATCCTACTGAGTATGCCCTACACGAGGTTAGAATGTGAAGGTTCATTGGAATTCTGCTTCATTCGTGATAGGTCAATCAAATTAGAAGTTCCATTAGCAGAGTTGGCTGCATTGTCGAGTGTTTTATATCCTATTGTTATCGTAATTTATGAAAAGGAACCATTTAACCATGTTCGCTTTCAGGTCCTGAATATTAATTTGCAATTTCTGAACGATAGTTTCCTCGTAAACCATTAAAAATCGTGTGAGTTTGGAAAGCGTTCCACGATTCTAAATTAAATAAACGAGGTTAGAATCCCAGCTAGTCTACGTAGAAGTTCAATTGAGTTACTCAAATTTGGCAAATTTTTACACAAACAAATTGAAATCATTATTTGTTGTTACTGCTGCAAGATCAGACTTGGCGATTCTTTTAGAACTTGCATTTAACGGTGCTCAGCAAGTTTCGTCGAGGTGTATGTAGCCGATATTCGTTTAATTCAATAAACAACAGACAATACGCTGTAGGTTTACATTAGCAAAATTAACAGTATGGCTGCTTAAAGCTTATGGTCAAAAATAGTTAGTACATGTTTTTGAATAACATTCTTGGGATAAAGTTTAACGAGTCTTTATTGGGGAGAATGAAATTGTGAGCCCTTTCTCTCTGAGATAACGATAACAAAGACGAATGCGTCTTTTTTCAGACTTAGGCCTAAAAAGTGACCTACGCTACGTTCAGCAGTGATTTATACCCTTATACTAAATACAATTATACATAGGGCCTACTAGTATAGGCTAATTATATTGGATTGCCAATAACCAGTGAAAGGTCGGATGAGAACAAAACACAAAAGACGACTGACGCTAGTTTCAGACTTCCAGTGCATTTTCAAAAGCGGCTTGAAAAGTTGTATTGCATTAAATTTCTCACAAAAATTTCTCTTTTTTTTCAACTTCTCGCGGAACCCTTGTGCTCGCCCCGCGGAACCCTTGGGTTCCGCGGAACCCACTTTGGGAAACGCTGATCTATTCTATGATAATCCATTACAGCAGATTATTATTTCAGGGCTGTTTTAAAGCAATTTTTAGAACTGCACAACTCCTTCTTTCCTTTCCCATCCTCCATCGTAAATTACTTCCAATCGGAGGACAATGACCTATTTGCTAGTTTTTAACTGTGCAGAAGTGCTTATACAACTGCACAAATCCATTTAGAACTGCACATTTTGTGTACAACTGCACGTTAAAAAAGCCCTGGATTATTTTTATTTGTCGTTGTCTTCAAATGTTTCTGCTGTTAGGAAACTTCGTCCTCAAGTTCACCATAGAACAGGGTTGGCCAGTTTACATCGACGAGGCTTTACAGAACTTCACGAAGAAACTAAGCACAAGCAGCTTACAACTGGCTGGTCAGGAACTCAAGTCACCTGAAGCCATCTACTGGAAAGGTCAGTTGGTCAGCTGGTCAGTCGGTCGGTCGGTCGGTCAGTCGGTCAGTCGGTCAGTCAGTCAGTCAGTCAGTCGGTCGGTCGGTCAGTCGGTCGGTCAGTCAGTCCGTCTGTGTCTGTGGCTGCCCAACTGTCGGTCTGTCTGTCTGTGTCCCTATCCCTCTCCCTCTGCACTGTTACATCTACAGTATAATTATAATGATCAGGTTTGGATTAGAATCATTAGATCACTTATGTTAAAACATATCTAATAATATTAGATTATAATTATATAGATAATCATTGGATTAGAATGATTAGATCATTTTTATGCAAAATCATAGATCAGATTAGATTAGATTATAATCATAGAGAATCATATAATCATTCTATACCAGACCAGTTAGAAAAGATTAAGAGATCACTAATCCATCCTCCTCCTCTCTATTGTTCCTCGCAGACAATGGTCCTTGTCCGAACGACACCTGCCTCAACAACGGTACCTGTGACGTCACCATCACCAACGACTACAGATGCCTCTGTGACGTCGGATACACAGGACAGCATTGCGAACTCGAAGTGGAGCCCTACCCGGCGCCGGAGAGGGTTCCCGGTCCAGACAGCCGACTCCTCGCTCTCCTCGTCCTCCTCGTCATCCCAATCGCTATCGCTGTCATCGTTGGCTTCATCTTCGGTCGTCGAAGACAGCAGAAGGAGCAGCTGAAGAAGGCTTTCGACCTGAGGGACGTGAGGACGATTGGTCCGAGATCCATGCTGTCCCTGCCGCTCGGGGGGGAGTCGGTTGGAATTCGAAACCAGATGTACGACACGCGAAGCTTTGCGCTTGCATTCACCGATTCGACGTTCAACAAATCGAGTCCTCCGTCGTCAAATAACAACGAGGATAGCAGCGCCTCTAGCGTCGAGTTCTGAGAGGATGGCAGCGCCTCTAGCGGCGAGTTCTGAGACTAAAGGGTTGATGGAACTGGATGATGTGTACCTCTCTCGCTTTCGCTGGATTCTGAAAGATGGGGGACGCGGAAATAACCTTCACACCCTCCTGTGCATGACTTACGAAGGGGAATTGGGGGTTGGCGGTTGGGGGAGGGTGAAATGCCTACTACTGGCGCTACTTTTAAAAGGGGTATCAACCAAATTTTGGGTGTGAATTTTAAAGGAGCATGAGAGGGACTTACCCTTTCTCTCACTAGAAGTGCCACGCAGGACTTAAAGTGTGAAAGAACGGCCATGGACGGCGCTTCCAGGCACTTCTCCTTATACCTGAACATAGCTCTGTCACTTATTAATCCAGCAGCTGCAGTATGGAAAGGCACGGGGGCGTCCATGACAGGCACATCTTTTTTTATACTCTAAGCACTAGGGTGTGACATGCAAAGGGTGAAAGGGTGTAAGCCTACGGAGAAATAAAGTTCTCACTGGGGCGCCAATTGTACCTAGGTATATTCCTATAATTCTTGGCGCAGTCGAAGAAAATGGGTAGAACCCTTACCCTGTTTTAGCTTTTCGAAGGCTTGTTTCGTTAAACCGACACTGCCTTATCAAAGATGATTAGTGTCGCCCTCCTCCTTTATCCAGGCTTGGGACTGGCACTGGCAGAGAGTAACCAGTGGCGGAGTTCGTTAGCTTTTTCTTTGGTATGCCTATATATAGATGCGACTTCGATGGACTCTGTATACGAAGTTTCCACATGGAGCTTGCTATGGATATCATATCATGTATCTTTAATAACTAGGGTTATTAACAACTAGGGAGCTGTATATTATACACTCTGACTTTGCATGCAATAGATTTAATTTTACAAGTCTTCATTGGGAGGCTTGACAAGTGTAACTGGACCAGCGTTTTAATAATACGAACTTCTGTATAATAGGCTAAGCATATTTAGACGAGCGCTTTAAGATATATAATTGCTGCGTATTATATAATGCACTTCGCTAGAGCGGCCTGTTGATGTCTAGCTCACACAGCTACAGCCAAGGCCGTAGCCAAGATTTTATATTTTTGGGGTGTGTGTTTCTTCAGTTTCCCATCGGAAAAAACTGATGTCATCCGACCGAAATCTTCAGGAAATTATTGTCCCCAAATCATTCTTTTTTTCACATTTTTCATTTCAGGGGGTGTTTTCATGGTTTTATTTCATGGATTTTACATCATGTGCTAGTAAATGAATTCTATTTTTTGCATTTTCCATTTCAGGGGTGTTCAAACACCCAAAACACCTTCCTAGCTACGGCCTTGTCTACAGCAGTGGCACAAAAGGTAAAGGTCGACAAATTATTAATGAATTGAAGTCGTTCCTTAATTGCAGTTAGTTGCTAATTAACAGAATGATCTGTAACAACGACTGAGTTAATTATAACCGCTATCGACTAATATAACTGCATATTGCATAAAGTTCACTTCAGTCACATTCCACAACATATCAAACCAGTCTCTGCACTTGTATCTGCATTATTATTAGGCTTATTGCTGTTTTATCACACTGTGTCATATCAATGATGCTTAGTATCGCCCTCCTCATTTATCCAGGTTTAAGACTGGCACTGCAAAGTACGAGCTTGCATTTCGTCAATCGTTGTTGTTGTTGTTGTTGTTGATAATGATAATTATAATTATTATAACCAACCCAGTCGGTGGAAGGATGAGACGATGAGGGTTGGCCTCCATCCGAACAACTGGCAATTACAATCGTAATCGTACATTTATATAGCGCCACTTCAAGAGAACTGCTCAGAAGCGCTCCCGACCTCACACCAAACAACAATCAAAGAGAAAGGTTTTCAAACGCTTGTGGAAAAGGGGCAAAGAAAGACAAAGACGTTCATTACGGAGACTAATAGGTAACTTATTCCAGAAAGACGGAATGCACAAGGCGTCTACAAGAGCCCAGCGATTCACGTACATGATTTACGATTCCTTGACTTAAATAATTTCAAACCGTAGCCAGGATTTTATTTATGGAAATCAACCGAATCAACTGAATAAGGGGTATGGAACTTGGAAGAGGCTCTGACGAGCGTCGTGAGCTATCATATGGTTGGTTCTGGATGACCAATACATTACACACTGTCGCTCTTACATTATACCATATGTGCTATAGTAAACGCATTCTTTCATTTTTGGATTATTAAATTGGGGCTGGGGGTTTCAAACACCCAAAACACCCCCTAGGTATACGGTCATACATAATTTCAATTTTGATTTAGATTTCAGCAGACAATGATAAGCTTATTAGTGCCTGTTGACGACAACATTGTTTGACTTAGACTCATGCAGTAAAAGATTGGTTCTTTCAAAAATACAAAACAAGCAATGACTGCAATGTATTACTAAATTAATTGCAATTATTCTTGCGCACTGTTCTGTTAAACATGTTTCTTAAGGAAAGCGCTGTCTCCCCTCAAACGCGGAAGCAGGTTACGTCCACGTGAATGTTAATTAATTAATTTAATATTAATAGAAATATCAATTGTCCTGAGGCCACTAGTCCCGAGTTCAAAAAGAAGACTTGCCGTTTGATAAATGAAGTCGCCATTCACGCAACTTCGTCCTGGGCAAGACGTCAAACTTGAGCCGCCGTCAGTCAGTCAGTCAGTCAGTCAGTCAGTCAGTCAGTCAGTCAGTCAGTCAGTCAGTCAGTCAGTCAGTCAGTCAGTCAGTCAGTCAGTCAGTCAGTCAGCCAGTCAGTCAGTCAGTCAGTCAATCAATCAATGTTTTATTGCAATCATCAACGATCAATAATCATTCACAGTGGCAAGCTTCACAAAACAGAGTTATAAGGTGGTAAAGACTAACAAGGAAGGCAGGGATGAATATCTCGCTAAAGGAACACCTAGCCTGTTTGCTAGTGCTACTCAGTGGCGTAGACAAGGGGGTTTCGGGGGTTAAAACCCCATTGGCCTAGGAAAAAAGTTTTTTTAAAGGTTATTTATCCACTTAATTAAGAAAAATAAAACAATTGCTCGTAGTAACAATTATTTTTCTTACTTTATTCCCTTTTTATTTACTGTAATACTGTTGGGTTGGTGTCAGAAAGGACATCCGGCGAGGCCCAAAAAACCAAACCCCACCCATAATAAATTTTTGGCTACGCCACTGGAGATACTAGATAGTAGACGGTTTTTAAATTGAAAAAATCTTCCAGCAACATAAGTTGTGAGACGCGATGGTGAAGTGTTGAGTGTAACATTGAACAAAACAAGAATCTAAATACCTGAATCAGTGGGACGAGAATGTGGAGGAATTCTAAGGGTGAATTCATTTACATTTCCCCCGCAATTCAAAAGTGGGGAGGGAATTCCCATCCTTCCCTTCCCAGGATCTACGGCCCTGCACATTGCACCAACAGCATAGAGGTGTTGAGCTCAAATCCCCACTCCGACAGAACGAGCAGGCATGGGCGCCCGCAGAAATTTTTGCAGGGGGGGCAAAATTTTTACGAAAGTCATGGTCAAATTTTTTATTACTTAGCAGGACCTTGAAAAATGCAAAGTTGGAAACTAAGAATACGGGTATTTTTCAAAGAAGTTTTCTTATGCAAATATCTCAGTTTCATTGTGTGTATAATTTTTAATACGAATAGTTTCTTATAAATTTGTTAAAAATCAAAAAGTAGATGTTAAAAAGTGGTTGTCATAAATGTGCGCTATAATAAGTCCATAGAATGAACGAATGAATAAATGAACGAAAGATAGGTGCCAGTTTTCAAGGGGCAAGTGCTCCTCTAGCTGCTTCTAAAGCACCACTCGAAAGCCAATCGCAGGGCACCAACCTTTTCACATGTGCTGCATCGAGTCAGAAGGCTATTCCAAAGAGAAGTCAGAAAGAGGTCTGAGCCAGAGAGTCAGAGTAGCTGTTAATGTGGGTTTTCTTTAGGAAGGTGGAGGATCAGATGAGTGTGGGTATCAATTCTTTTGAACAGACCTCTTTGTCAGTTTTCTGAGTTTGGGGTGTAAATCCCGAGGAACGATAACCAGAGCCCCTTATCCAAGTTTATCTACAGTTTGACCTCTTTGGATTCTCTACTGGCAGCTTTCAAAATGGACAAAATGGAGCCTGGCTTATAGCAGACTTAGTTTATAACTTTATATAATTGCAATGCTGGTGAATAGGCAGATCTCCCTGATGTAATTTCAGTGTACTTTGAGAAATTTTCAAATTTTTGCATTAGTATTTAATTTTTTGCAGTTGTGATTATTTGCACTGCAGCTAGATTCCACTCAAGTAGGCCATAATCGATAGGCCTGCTGTTAGCATGGGCGCCCGCAGGAGGGTTGAAAGCCAATGGTCATTGTTACAGTTTTAGACAGAGCTTGAACATACAGGGCAGAAAGTTATAAGAGCATGTTTATTTCTATATAGATTATAGAGATCTCTAAACGTAGATTTCTGACTTTCACTGTCTGTATCATTCGTATCACTGGTGCATTAATGCAAAGAAATTTGTTAAAAACCCAAAACTAGTAGTTAAAAACATGAGCTCCAATTTTCCAGGGGGGGCAAGTGCCCCCCCCCTTGCCCCTATGTGCGGGCGCCCATGCGAGCAGGGTTTCTAACCCTACGTTTATCTGCGCATCTTTTAAAAGGGGAGCAATTCTTGTTCCAACACTGTCCCAAGTTCCCAACCCTTGCGAACTCGGTTAACATTCACAGGTCCACTTTAAAAGCGCTATAAAAATGTTCTGGTTAAAAACATTATTAAACAAGTCCCGAATTAAATAGACTGTGACGACCATCAGCTACCCAAATATTCTCGCACCGTCCATACATATATATACATACATACATATATTATATATATAATTATATACATACATACACATATGCATTATAATGCATAAATATATGCACACATATGTATTAAACTTGTATTTATGTATATGTATATAATTATGTAGACTAATAGCGTTAACACGTGTAAGCTGACAATGTATATCACTCTGTTGTTGAAGTTCGGTAGAAAGCATTCTTGTCTGTCATGTATAATTGTATATATATATATATATAGCAATTATATATATAATTATATATATCATATATTTATAAGAGATTTGATATATAGGTCATATGTATATTAAAGAGATTTATGATATATAGGTCACATACATACATTGTGAGCCATAAAAAACCGGGCCACTTTATGTTTAGCTATATCTCTGTCATTTCTTTATCGATTTTTACACTTTTTGCATTATTTTAAACAGGAATCAATACTCTAAAGAGCAGAAATAAACATTATCGATTTCATCCTACATGTATGTTAAACTTGTCTTGCGAAACTGAAGACACTAAAAAACACGTGAGAATCGATCAATGCTGCCTTTTTACTACTTAAATGCAAACAATTTTTCAGTGCCTTTATTTGTTTAAAGTTTGTGTTCAAAATGACTTCCTTTTTCACGTACACATTTTGCCAAGCGACGTCGCCACTGATCAATTGCAGTGTCAATAAGATGTTGTTCCAGATCGTTCCAGACGGATACGAGACACTGCCGAAGTTCATCAGTGTTCTGAATGCGCTTTTGGTACACGCGCTGTTCCATAATGGACCAGATGGAATAATCGAGTGGATTTAGGTCAGGCGAATTGGGTGGCCATATCTCTGGAAAGATGTGTTTTAGGCTTGTCTTCCTGGCTCTGAACCAATTCATTGACAGCGGCGATAGGCCTATTATCTTCAGTTCGCGACGATTTTGGCCGACCACTTCCCGCAGCGCGTTCAACTGAACCGGTAGTTCTCAACTTTCGCAGAAAGTCATCTAATGTTTTTCTTTTCCAATTCTTGTCCGGAAACTCCTTAATTAATTGTCTAGAAGAATAATTTTTGCATTCCCGCAGATTTTTAATTAAAATTTTATCCTCAAAGCTCAACATTTTAAAATTTTAACTCAAATTTTCAACCATCAACTTTATTTACATTATGCTGCGAAACGGATATGACATCATCGCGCAAGTAAATAAGTAAGTCGTAGAGATTTAATTTTTCTTTCAAACGACACAAAAATTATAAAAATTGTTAAAATACCGACCGAGATAGGCCTATAGCTAAAAATAAAGTGGCCCGGTTTTTTATGGCTCACAGTGTATATAACATTACAGTGTGTGTATGTACGTACGTGCGTGTGCACATAAAATAATATTTATTACAGTCTCCGGTATTGGCAAAGTTATTGTCAATGTAATATAAATATATATTTTAACAAGGCCATATTAATAATTTATCGGTAATAAATATCCAGCATGAAGCGTGTGCTACCATATATTATGGGGATGTGGGTGGTCGCCTATAAATTTGATTGGGGTATGGTAGGGTAGGGTGGGGTGGGGTAGGGTAGGGAGGGGTAGGATGGCGTAGGGTAGGGTAGGGTAGGGTGGGGTAAAGTGGACCACCATGGTGTGAAACTTCGAAACTCTGGTTCTAAACAACATGACTTTTAACCTACAACGGGATTGAAAAGAGTTTAGCAACATATTGCAGCAGAGAAATAGAGGAGAGGTCAAACCATGCCCCACAACAATTCAAAAGTCAGACAATAGTAACACATTAAACATTTTTTTACATACATACATGCATGTATGTATGTGTGTGTATGTATGTATGTATGTGTGTGTATGTATGTATGTATGTGTGTGTGTGTATGTATGTATGTATGTATGTATGTATGTATGTATGTATGTATGTATGTATGGTTATAACCATTTATATAGCACCTTAACAAGAATCTCACAAAGGCACACATAGATACATAAATAACATAATACATACATACATACATACATACATACATACATATTACATACATACATACATGCATACATACATACATACACACATACATACATGCATACATGTGTGGCATAAAACGAACAAACAACAGTTGAGTATAATATATTCAAACAATGAAATATTAACGGATCACAATAAGTTAAAAGAAGCACTTTCGAATTATGTAAAAAGCACTTTGGGGCCATAACAGTTCTTATTGCCGAGCGATCAACAAATGTTCAATGCCAACGAAAATGACTTGCACAGTCAAATTAAATTGCTCTTTGACGCAAAACAATGACTGACTCTCCATTGTCTCCAACGACCTGTAACGAAAACAATGACTCTGCAGACAAAAGGGACTAAAACAAAAGGGACTTAACAATGACGAGTTCTCATCTTGATGCATTGCTAATAAAATGTCAGATTACACTATTCATTCAATAAGTTCTATTGCAACTCTTCAATGGGACTACTCAGAGGCGCTCCGGACACCAGCACGGCAAAAAAAGCACAGTTCTGAAATGCTTCGAGAGAACCCCAGGAAGCAGACGTAGCTTCTTCTGTGGGAACCGATTCCAGGCCACCACAGAAAAGTTCCAATCTGCATAGTTCTAGTTCTTGCGAATGGAACCAAAAGAACGTCCTTCTGTGCAGAGCGGAGTGGGCGTGGTCTATAATACCTGTGGAGCAAGAAAGCTTTCACACAGGTAGTTTGGGGGCGACACCTGGCTGACCAATATGGCTTCCTGTTTATTGCATGCAAATAACAAGCCACTGATCGAAACTTTAATAGACGTCCACAGAAGTTGAGGACAAAATGTGAAATACCCGCTAATAAAATCACCTATTTTTAAAGAACATTTCCATCAGTTACACAATTAATTATTCACCACAGTTCTAGTTAGCTTCGCAATTTCAGTGCTACGCTAAATATTAAACATTTGTGGTCAATAAGTAGCAACACTCTGAGCGTCAAATGACAATAATTGTAAATGCAAGTCACATATTATTAAGCTAAATGGTGTATATGACTGAAAAGTCTGATTTATCACTCAAGTCAGATAACACCAACCAGGACTATAGCAGCAGTTATGAAACTACATTGAGGAGAAGCAGATCAGCGTTATTTCGGCCAAGGTCTGGTAACTGTGGGTGTTTAACTCGGCCACTGGTTGCACTCTGCCAGTGCCAGTCCCAAGCCTGGATAAAGGAGGAGGGCGACACTAACCATCTTCGTCACCACACAGCATTGTTAAATTGAAACCAACGTAATACTACTAACTGTCGATCCAAGATCTAAAACTGATGGAGGACAAAAGTAAGTAACAGACATTGAAAAAAACTGACCAACAAAACGATAAACTGCTGGCAAGATTCTAAGCTTCTTCCATTTTCAATTCGCTATTTACATCAAGTAACATGACAAGAATAAACAACAGTTTCATCACCTTAAAGATAAAACCATTAATGCCAACAGCACTTTAAGGCTAGGGCTAGCATTCAGGTAAATTAAAAGTCTTCAGGTGAATACCAAACTGAAAGACCATCACCAAAGTAAAACCAGAGATATAACTAATCACTATGCGTATGTAAAATCTATTCATTCGGAAACTTATATAGCGCTCCTTCAGAAAACTACTCAGAGGCGCTCCCGACTCCAGCGCACCCAAAAAGAATTCAGTTTTAGGTCAAGTGAGGAAGGATTGTGGCTAAGTTCTATATATCTGCAGCATCGTAAATCACCGTTACACATCAGTTGTCCGCTCCAGTAAGCTCCCCTTGTGTACAATCATCAACAAATAACTTCCGTGTGAGTTTCTATATACAAGACAATTCAGCAGCAGACTAACGAGTTGAGTAAAGCAAATAAATATGAATTGATTATAAATAAGTCAAGCTTTACGATTTACACTAATAATGCCGACAGAAATAAATAAAATAATCTAATTCGCAAAGTACTCAATAATTACACGGATGAATTACAGCTCAAGCAAAAACCCATTCCTTATCTTAACACAAGAAGCAATTAATTAATTAATTAATTAATTAATAATTAATAAATTATTAATAAATAAATATTAATTAACTAATTATTAATTAATTAATAATTATTAATATTAATAAATTAATTATTAATAAATAAATATTAATTAATTAATTATCGATTAATTAATTAATAATAAATTGATAATTAGTATTAATTAATTATTAATTAATAAATGTTAATAAATTAATTATTGATTAATTAATAATTAATTATTTATTATTATTAAGTAATCAATTATTAATAAATAAATATTAATTAATTATTAATTAATAAAGCCTTAAGTTACAGTTGAATAATTCATTAACAATCAGTCAGCTACAGTTGGAAAATAAAAACTCCAGAGCTGCCATTTACAGTAGCGTGTATAATTGCATAAATGTACAATTGTGCTTTTCTATAGCAACCCACGCAATGGCTTCCTCAACCCCGTTCAAGTTTTGATGATTTGATGGGTGAAATCCTTCACCACCGCTACCCATTTTAATGGGGACCGTGCCTCATAAGATCCCCATGCGCACCCATGCTATTGCCTGAGATTTAAATCACTGAAATAAACCCCAGAATTGAGGGGAGGCCAATCCCAAATCCATGCGGTCCATTACCCTAAATCCCACTAGCTAACATCTCTCAGGGATGAGTATTTCCACGAAATTCTTAGGTCATCCATAGTTACATAGAGATGGAGAAACCTTTCAATCGCCAACCACTCAAGCAAGGCCGTAGCTAGGGGATGTTTTGGGTGTTTGAACACCCCCCCCCCCCGAAATGGGAAATGTAAAAAATAAAATAATGCATTTACTAGCACATGATGTAAAAACCATAAAATAAAACCATGAAAACACCCCCACCCAATTAAAAATGTGAAAAATTGAATAAATTTGTGATTGGTGACATTTTCTGAAGATTTCGGCCGGATGACAAAAAAGGTTATCAGTTTTTTCGGTTGAGAAACTGAAGAAACACCCCCCCCCCCCAATAAAATCCTGGCTACGGCCTTGCACTCAAGGAGACGTCATTATATACAAAACCAGATGACACGTAAAAGCATTTCACACATACGACTTCGCTCAACCATAATCTCAACCAGCTTGCAGTAGCAGAAGCTTTTCAAAAGCATCATGCAGAAAGAGAGATTGTATAAATGAAGCCGTGGGATTTTTGCTGACAAATCTGGCTTAAGTTATGCGAAAAAGAGTTCAACAGCATAATCAAAAAGTCGCGAGATTCAACTTCAGACCTTCTTTGCTCAGATCGCTAAACCGAAACACACTTTGCAACAAACATTCGCATAATATAGGAAAATAGAATCAAATATTGAACAAAATTGCATCAATTATAGTCAGAATCAAGTGATTTCTTGAAATGAAATTAAGGCAAATTCGTAGTGTTTAACATGAGCTGTTAAGTCATTCAGCTTTGCAGCAAATGCTCAATGCAAGAGCTCAATGTGAGCACACAATGCGAGCACTCATTGTGAGCGTCCAATGTGAGCTCTCAATGCAAGCTCTCAATCCTTGAAGCCGAATAAATAATGAGCTGAGCAAAACGAGCCGAAAGAGTTCCGCTGCAGACAATGAATATACGTTGCTCACATTTCTCGCATTGCTCCCTTCACGAGCGCGCTCAGAAACCAAGGAACAAATCGAAAGATTCTGCAGAGACAGACATTGATGCAATGGTTTCCTTGATAACATTGATGCAATGGATTCCTTGATGACATTGACACAATGGATTCCTTGATGAATGGCGACTGAAAGCAAAGGTCAAAACTGAATCCGTGGATATCTGTTAATTCTGCTCATCAACATCATCGTCATCATCATCGTCCTCCTCCGGCTGAAATATTAAGATAAACATAGGTAAGCACTATGCTGTACAATGGTTCTGGACTATACTATGGTTCAGTGGTTCCCAACCTTTTTTGACTTTAGGGCCACTTTTTCAAAGTTGGAGGACACGAGGGCCACTATTTAATTACTTGCAGGACATTAAGGGGCCCACAAGGCTAAAATTGAATTAACTGAAAGCATATAAAATCTACACTATACTATGTCACTATACTATACTGCACCATACTATGGTACGATGCTGTACTATGGTACTATACTATACTATGGTAGTGTGCTATACTGTACTATGATAGTACTGGCTACACTATTTTATGGTACTACACTACACTATACTATACTTTACCATACTACACTATGGTGCTATACTATATCGTACCGTACTATGGCACTACACTGTACTATGGTACTATACTATACTATAGTACTATACTATACCGTACCGTATAATGGTACTATGCTATGCTGTACCACACAATGATACTATACTATGGCACTATATAACGGTACATCATCCTCGTCTTTCTCCAGATGAAATACTAAGAGAAACATAGCTGGATATACGATAGAGTTTTGTGATATAATCACAAACACACACACACACACACAAACACACACACAACATACACACACACAAACACACAACACACACACACACACACACACACACACAAACACACACACATAAATACTCAGAGAAAAAAACAAATTAATCAAAGGCAGAAACAATTCACAAGTAACAGATCACAAAGATGTAAAGATAATTGAAACTGAAGAGAGATAAAAATAATAATAAAAGGCAGAAAAAAATGAATTGATAAACAATGAGAGGTAAAAGAATAAGACCAATTAAAAGTAGAAGCAATTAATGGTTAAGAAGAAGAAAAATAATTCGGAGGGATTTTTCCATTCTGGTTTTTGTAACATGAATATAGTTGTTGCAAAATATAAAAAAATCAGGAGGGTTGAATCCGTGAATTCCTCCCACAAAGGTAGGGTCAAGGTGAAGGTCCTAGGGTAATCCAAGTAGACGAACGGTCATTATGAATGGCATTTAGAACTGGAAGAGTGGAAGATGTGGAATCAGGATATGATTTCTGGAAAAGGAATGTCTTCAGTTTCAGAGGTTGAGGTGATGTTGTAAGAAACAAGCTTTAGATGTATTGTCTGCAGAAGACAAAGACTTTAATGGGAATGGGGAAATGGGGGAATGGGGAACGGGAAAATGGGGGAATGTGGAACGGAGGAAGGGGAACGGGGAATGGGGAACGGGGGAATGGGGGAATGGGTGGAATGGAAAAATGGGGGAATAGTGTTGTCCACTTACAATTGACCCTTGTGCTGCCTTCATGTGAGCGTAGAGTAGAACTCCGATCTCTTGGTATCCTTCGTCCATTGCTATCGATAAAGCGGTGCTGCCATCCTGGAGAAAATAATACTCACATGTAAACAATCATCTACTGCAGTCCTGGGATAAAAAAGGTTTATTACCAGACACCATATAATATTGCACCTGTGGATATTCCCGGCACCAGCTCCTCTTACCTCATCCTATCATCATCATCATCATTATCATCATCATCATCGTCGTCGTCGTCATCGTCATCATCATCATCATCATAACAACAACCATGATCATGATGAGTGTATTAGAACGTTCAAATACAATCTACATAATCGCCATCTCTTACTCTGCTCCCCCATATCCTTCTCCTACTTGACCTTCCTTCTATTTAAATACTTCTCTTCTGCTACCTATGTTTTCCTCATTTTCCTCCTCACCTTCCTCCCACTCTTCCTCCCTCCATCTCCACCTCTTACTCCACCCCTCATCACCTCCTCTTCCTGTTCTTCCTCGTCTACATCCTCCTCCTCCTCTTCCTTCTTCCATTCCTCCTGCCTTCCCTCACCTCTTCTTCTTCTCCATTTCCACCCTTCCTCACCTCCTTCCACTTTTGTCATCCCTCCCCCATTATTCTTCCTCCTC
This sequence comes from Lumbricus terrestris, assembly GCA_949752735.1. Lineage (NCBI taxonomy): Eukaryota > Metazoa > Annelida > Clitellata > Crassiclitellata > Lumbricidae > Lumbricus > Lumbricus terrestris. The sequence continues at coordinate 795,802 of OX457049.1, forward strand.
CTCCTCCTCCTCCTACTCCTTCTCATCATCATCATCATCTTCATCAACCACTCAAATAAACAAACAACTACTCAAATAAACAAACAACTACTCAAATAAACAAACAACTACTCAAACAAACAAACAACTACTCAAATAAACAAACAACTACTCAAATAACCACTCAAACAAACAAACAACTACTCAAATAAACAAACTACTCAAATAAACAAACAACGATACTAACGACATCTGTGAGCAGAGAGTCGCAATCCTCATGACCAATCAGCGTTCGTATAATGTCCACGTGACCATGTTCACTTGCACACATCAGCGCAGTCGAACCATCCTCATCCTGTGCGTTCACATTCGATCCACAATACAACAACAGCTGAACTGTCTCGTTGCGACCGTGACTGGCGGCTAACATCAAAGCAGTCTGACCAGACTTCAAAGGGAGACGCCGACAACATGAAAACAATCATTGTTATTATTCACAAGTAATTAGTTATAACTATAGTGAAGTAGCAGTAGCAGTAACAGTAGCAGTAGCAGTAGTAGTAGTAGTACTACTAGTAGTAGTAGCAGTAGTAGTCAGTGGCGGCGCTAGGGGGGGGCTAAGCCCCCCTACAAGAGGCTCAGCCCCCCCCTTAAAAAAAGACCATCCGAATTTTTTACATAGAAAAATCCACGATTTTCGGCCGATGACTAAAAAAAAGGTCGTCAGAAAATATTTTGACGGATATGAAAATGTGAAATTTTCGCCGCGAAGCTTCAGCCCCCCAAAACTGAAATCCTGGCACCGCCACTGGTAGTAGTGCTACTAAGAATAGATGCGGCATCATCAGTAATAATAATAGCCTATACATACAAATAAAATATTTGAATACATAACAAATTATACTCTCTAAGAAAATAAAATGATCTATAATTATATATTATGCATTCGTTTACTCTCTGGATAGACCCTGAGGGATTATCATGAAGTCATTGATTTCTTGGGTGGTTAACTTTATTGTAGGCGTACAACATAAATGATCAAAATGAATGAATGAACGAATTGAACAAACATAAAAAAACCTACAAAATTTGTTGAATAAGAAATAATAATTAGTCGATGGTCATCTGTCTCTGCCATTGGAGATACTAGAGTTGACTCACGAGTGCAAATTACACGCTCCTGAAGACCCACTTGTATTGGACTGGGAGCACCTCTGAGTAGGCTTCTTCAAGGTGCATCATATAAACTCTTGAAATGAATGAATTTATTAATTAATAAATGAATTAAAAATAAATTAAAATTGAGAATAGAAATGTGTATCTCAATATGAAATCTGACCAGTGCAGATGGCGCATTGACATCACCCGCTTCAAACAATCTTCGAATGATTGACTCATATCGATCCATATCAACGAGCAAAAGAGCCGCCAACATAATGGCCGAGTAACCGGCTTTGTTCTGCACGCTGACGTCACAGGCGCCCGTATCCAATAGCAACCGTAGGACGTCAGTGTTGCCATAGGAGACGGCGTAGTGTAACGCAGTATTACCCTACAAAAAGCAGACAAGGAGTATGTACATAATACATTATTATATTCATCATATTTTAGTAAATAAAATCAAAGAATACCAATCAATTGACCTTCACCTTGACCTGATGACGTCATTGGTCACGTGATTTGACTTAAAGAGGATGTTCCTTATCTACTTATAAACTTATAATATTATATCTACTTATCTATCACCTCAAACATCGTTGGTTGACATTCTGACAACACAAAGTGGTAGTAGTGTTAGCACGATTAATTAAGTAAAGTGGCATTCACTCATTCATTCGTTCGTTCATCCATTCATTCATTCATTCATCCATTCATTCATTCATCCATTCATTCATTCATTCACTCACTCAATCATTCATTCATTCATTCATCCATTCATTCAATCATTCATTCAATCATTCATTCACTCACTCATTCACTCATTAATTCACTCATTCATTCAGATAATTCATTCGTTCGTTCATTCATTCAGATAATTTATGTAGCGCTTCTTCAAGAGACATACTACTCAGATACGAATTATCCTATACAGAGTGGGATCAGCATAAAGACAGAAAGTGACATTTTTAATTGCAATATAGCAACTGCTAATTTGTATGGCACCAAATTTAAGTAGTAACAGGCTGAATGTTGTACTCCTCAGGTTTTACCCTAACAAAGCGGTACATTCCTAAACAAAGTAATTCTCAATAACGATTCAATTGTTCAACAATGAAGTCTTGAAACTGACGTCAGCATCGGCCAAGTTGACGAGAGTCGCGAGGAGTTGACTGCTGGCGTTGAAAGTCTCAGCAAGCGACAAAAAGTCTCGGACTTCGGCGACAGACGAAGACTTTCGACCACTGACAAGGAACCAGTGCTTTCGTATGAAGTCAAAAGTCGCTACCTGAAACAGATATACAATACAATAGATATACAATACAATACAATACGATATGATACAATACAATACAATGCAATACGATACAATATGATACAATACAATACAATACAATGCAATACGATACAATACAATGCAATACAATGCAATGCAATACAATACATTGCAATACAATACAATATAATGCAATGCAATACGATACAATGCGATACAATGCAATACAATGCAATACAATGCAATACAATACATTGCAATACAATGCAATACAATGCAATACAATACAATACCATACAATACAATACACGTGTATTTGACCCAACACAACTGTGCTTGATTCCAGGACCTAAGCAGAGCAGCAACTATCTTTAGGCTTCACGAGAGAAGTTAAAAATGAAGTGTTGCAATAATAAAATTGTGGTAGCTGCCAATTAAAAAATTATATTTTTAAAAAGAATAAATCATAAAGTTAGTACTACTGCCCAGCCGTCGTCGTGCCCCTAAAAGTCGCCAAGTTCCTGGGCATTTGACTCCCTTTCCCCTCTCTTGGCGGAGCTGGCTGAAAATGTAATCCTTTAAAAGTTGAGAGGACCAGTTTTTACAGTCAAAACAAGTCAGATATAATAACATAGTAATTGGTATTTCTGTTTCATTTCTCGCTGTTCTTATTCGACCGGGGATGGACTGGGAGTGCACCTGAGTAGTTACCTTGAAGAGGCGCTATATCAAATTGAAATAAATAAGAGAGAGAGGTATAGTAGTCACAAAAGTTTGTGATGTAATAGTAATGAAAATGATGAGATTAAAGATATGACCTCTCCTCCTTCTCCTCTGACCTTGTCAATGTCTGTTGCATCTGGAGAGAGTAGCCACCGGTCACAGGCGGAAAGAGCCTCACCAATCCCTCCTCCATCTCCCAATCCGTCTCCTCCTCCTCCATCTTCTCCTCCTCCTTCTCCGTCAGATGGTGGTTTATCCCTAGAAACAGACAGCTCAACCTTAGTTCACGTTTCCTATATTAGGCTCTTTAGACAATAGACATGTTCCCATTATGTTATGTTATGTCATGTCATGTCATGTCGCGACGGTTGGCTACTCCATTGCGTGTGAAATGGGAAATCGAATGTGACAATCAAGATAAACAATTGGTTAGAACGTCGTCGTGCCCCGATCGCCTTGTAAGAGTGGAAATGGCATCCTTTACCTTCCTTCACTGAGATGGCTATAGCATAGGAACCTGGAGCTAGTCATCCACTCACAATTGTATGTATATGCACTTGTTATGGCGCCCCTTCAAGAGTCGTACTAAGAAGCGCTCCAGACTACAGTGCAGACACTGCTTCGGAGTTTTACGCCGAAGCGCTGAGCAATTGCAAGTGAAGGACTTGCCCAAGGTCCCTACGCGGCGACTTGAGGTGGATTCGAACCTAGAACCCTCCGGCTGCAAGGCAACGAACATACCCACTACACCACCGCGCCCCACAGATTGCTTAGGACCTTCAATTGATCATTGATATTGTTGGCCTAAATCCCCTTAATAAACAAATTTCTATAATTCATGTATCTTTGAAAATACAAAATCGTGTCCTTCATTTTTGCAGCCCAATTCGTGTATTAAAATATTTTTATTTACTGCGTTAACTTCCCAGTAAAATTCTCATCCCATTCATTCAACCCGTTTTATAAAATGTGAAAGCTTGCTTTTGTAAACATCATCAAAATGCAACTTACTTCCTTCCTTATTTTGCCTCTCTTTATGACATCGTCCTTCTCTCCACTCGGCATCCAAATCTTATTTCTGGATCGCTAACTACATTTCTCTCTTCTTAAGACCTATTTCTTTTCTCGGCAGTTCCCGCACTGGAAGCGCTACTCATTCATTCATTCATTTCAGACATTTATATAGCGCCTCTTCAGAGTATCCTCTTCAGAGTATCTACTCAGAAGCTCTCCCGACCCATCCACGGTTAAAGAGAACAGTCTTAAGAGCAGAGTAGAACGTAGTCTCAAAGGCTCTAGGCATTAGACGTAGTTCCACAGGAAGCCCATTCCAGGTTGTAGGGCCAACGACAGAAAAAGCACGGTGCTGCTAATGAATGGCAATGGCTCTGAGCGGCGCCATAGAAATTCGATATTACATTACATCATGTTCACACGTAACCCTGCCTTCCAAAGAAGAATTTCTATGGCATTTACTCTTTATTGACGGATGATGAGGTGGAAGATGAAACTCCAGTTGCCGAAGAGGAGGATGGAATGTCGGAGGAGGAGGAGGAAACTATTCCAGTTGGAACAGACACTCCACGCTCATCATCCACTCCATCTGACGTCATCTTTCCACTTTCCTCTTCCTTCTCTTCCACCTTTCCTTCTTCCTTCTCCTTTCTGTCTTCCAAGTGGACGTCTGGAGAGGTCGTTGAGTTCTCCACTTCATCTCTGCTCTTCGTTGTTTCTTTCGAATGGAAAGGAATTGATTTCGTCTCAATTTCACCTTGAACGACCTTCTCAATCGTTGATTCACTTCAACCAAAGAACAACATTACAATCACAAATTAATAATTTCTATGGCACCAGCGCTAGATGCACAAGTACCAGAACGAGGCTTATAATCAGGTCAATAACCACCAGAACGAGACAGTAATCAGGACTATACCAGAAAGAGACTGTAATCAGGTCAACATACATACCAGAACGAGGCTTATAATCGGGACGCGAACCACCAAAACGAGGGCGTAATGAGGTCAACATACAAACCAGAACGAGGCTGTAATCATGGCAATATCCATATGAGAAAGAGGCCTTAATGAGGTCGTAATCGTAATCTCCAAACCTCTACAGTGCCACTTGAAAGCCAACAACAGGCAGAGGCATAGCGAAAGCCGACAGGAGGGGGCCCCGTAAGGAAGGGGGGCCCTCAAAGTGGCAAAAAAGTAAGGTATAACTATTGGAAAGTGACATTTAGCTTATTGACGCTATTGCACAATCCATATTTGAAAGCAGTCGGAAAGACTTCAGCAGCAGTAAATACTGAATACATGCACACTGTAGGTCTATTTATACATTATATGAACCCTGTATATTGTATAAATTTAAATACCGCATCATCCGCATTACAACTTCTGCATTGTAAGGGACCCTAAGAGCCATATTTGACTGCTGAAAATGTAACATAGTTTTCAGATGTGCAGTACTGGATCAGGGCACTTTGATTGTTTGTTTAGTGTTCGACCTGATGATGAATTCTTTTCTATTTACGGATTTATAGAGCACCTTCTAAATGTAGCCAATTCTAGAAAGTTTCTTAGAGAATAAAGAATATCAGATTTAGAGCTTAATGATAGTTATGAAACGAAATTACTTAGAATAAGCATGTTACAGAATTGCGTAGGCTATATCGCATAACAGTTTCTGCATTGTAAGGGGCCTCGCCGCCCCGGAAATAACTATGCTCGGAGGGGGCCACGTTCTTTGTTGCTACGGCCCTGACAACAAGTCAACGTCCATACCAGAACGAGGCCGTAAATCAGGTCAATGTCTAAGAAAACGAGCCTCCTAGCAGGAGCTGCTATATAAGTTTCCAGACATGGGCGCCCGCAGGATTTTTTTGCAGGGGGGGTCAGTCATGACCAGTAGAGTTAAGATATAAAATATGTCATTAAAGACTAAGCAACTCACACAATCACATTAATTGTCTCAATATAGCGTAGGGCCGTAGGCCTTCTACTATTTATGAGTCTTTTGCAATGAAACAAAAATTATTATATTATTCATGTACATATTCATTGTAAAAAGGTATAACACTAACATTATGGTCTAAAGGACGTCATTTCGTTTTTCCAAGGCACAGAAAATATTTCAGGAGGCAAACATTGGCTATCTTGTTAAAAAAAATTCTACATGTGCAAGAAACTGCGGTTAACGATCAAACATGTTTTCTTCTTATTTTCTTACTATGTTTGATTCAGTTATGGGAAATATTTTAAACACTACAGTATTTAAAATACTATTTTAAATGATATCACGGTATTTTGTAAGCCTACTTGTATTTATGATACATTAGATTGACTGTGGTCTGTAAGCCTATTCATAATTTTAACCTCCAATTCTTTTTGAGTATTGTGTACTCTGAACTATTTTTTAATACTAAAATATTAAACACTTTTCATCTGTCATTAATAACAGCTAATAGAGCAACATTGCATGCTGCATGCACTATGCATGAAACAATTAGTATTTGGCTATTATTATTATTTATGTTGAAAGCCCCTAGTTATATGGTCCCTAACTATGTCAGGCATAGCATAATCCGTAACATAGTCTTACCAATATATATAATCATACTTATATATATCATATATATACAATATACATATATGCACATTGCATAGTACACAGTCTGCCAAGCAATATTTGTAAACTGTTATGCTACAAAATGGAACTTTTGTCAACCAACTGTCTATTGACATTGTGCGCCATCACTTTTCTCAGAGACTGAATTTGAATTATGAAGGTTCAACTGAAATGGGTCGATATGCAACTTATCTGGCCCGTATTTAATCATATTAAGCAGAAAGGACTTAAGTTGGAAAAAGCAAGCAGATAATGATGGGTGAACCCATATCCACCAGGAAGGAACCATGTTCAAATAAAAGAAATCGGTCATAGTTTAGGTCTTTAGGACATGCATGTCCAGCAAGTAACGTCTACCCAATAATTACATTAAAAAATTATTACTAAGTGTGAATTCCAGTTCAATAATTTAGTTCTGGCCTACCTGGGACAGTGGCGGAGTGGTGTGCGGTTGGAGGGCGAGCCGACTGGCGTAGCATTCTGCAGTACATTAATGGCAGCTCAAGATATTGTCTGTAAACTCGGTGGGTCATTTCGAGAAGGCCTATACTGCGGACCTCGTAACGAATAGGCCTAACATTCCGATTTCCGACCGGCTATGAACTGGACTCCATGTCCTCGGTCATCTTTTCTCTTACATCATCCACTCTCCAGCAGCCAACTCTGAAGGAACTCTAGTCATCATATCAGAGGCTAATATCTCTCTTAAACAATCGGACTCGATTCCACTCCTCCCCTCACCCTCATGAGCTGGTCCTCCACTCTCAGGCCGACCTTCCCCTCCGAAGTGAGTTTGGCTTATTTCTGCCCCACCCCGCTTTTCACTTGGTTCAAGTTGCGGCCGCCATGTAGCCTATAGGGATAGAAGCCACTGCTAATGTCCGCTCTTCTGTGACCCAATTTTATTGCCCTCCCCTCATCCGTCGCAGTCAGTCCTGTGTTTCCCATCTTTCACCTCTCCCATTAAGAATTTCCCTCATCTTCTTCCGACATTTGCCCTCACAGGTCGCCGGTTTTGAGGGGGGGACGACAGACGATTCCACTGGGCCTGTTATTTATGCGCTCTGCTCCATGTCCGACGGTGGTTGGGGTAGCCCACCTAATCCGTTGTGAACGACGTTCGCGCCTCTATTACCACGGGTAAACGGTTCATAGGCTGCGGACCATAGATCTATGTATATATATCTATGTATAGATAATAGATTTATGTATATATAATTATATATTATTATACATACATATACATGTATATAACTTTAAACTATACTGACTTGTGCATTATATATAAATATCATAATGAGATGGTGAATATAGCCTGTACGTCTCTTGAGTATTAATAATCCAGAGGTGACAGGTCATTGCTTAACTTGGGCACACAGTGCCTTAGTACAGCCCTTCCCGTGCAGGTCTGCTCAATGGGCAACGCATCTCCTCCACTCGCCCCAGTTCATCGCCAGCTCCTCTGACCTCTTCCCAAGATATCTCCAAGCACCCCAAGTCGTCTCTAATTACAATGCCAGAGCAGCCAGACATCCGTCTGTGACCCTGTGTATTGTATATCCAACAGGCTACAGATCTTGCTACAGAATTTAGTTCAGACGGCAGACTGATCCCTCCCCCCCTATCCCCCACTCACGTCCCTGATATGACTGAGTAACGAATTCCATTAGTACCCAGTATGTACTGTGTAGAGATAACCAAAAGTTATATTGGCCTATGCCAAAGTTATTGAAGTAGCCTAAGAGAACACAATGACCGCGTGGTTGGCACTCTGTCCCATTTTACCACTGTCCACTGACATTTATTCCAGAAAGTGCTATTATTAATATTTTGTCAGGATTTCCAGGGGGGGTCACGCGACCCCCCTTGACCTATGCTGCGGGCGCCCATGTTTCCAGATAAACAAAAGATGACACCACAAAGTCTAGAAATCAGAAACCGAAACCAACCTTAGCGACATGACGCCAGGAGCGACGTCACGAGTGACGTCATCACCGACGTCATCAGTGACGTCTTTATTGGCGCCAACATCAATGACGTCACCACAGACGTCGTCGATGACGTCGGCATCTGGTTTCCCGTCCAGATGCATTACAGGAGACTTCGTCTTCCCACGATCTTCCTCTCCTCCTCCATCTTCGTTGATCCTCCTTCGTTCGATCCGCGTCTCAGTGATCACGATCCTTCGATGCGTCTTCGCGCTTGAGTGCATCTCCGTCACGGCTGAGAGGTTCAGTGACGTCACATCCGGACCACGACTCGTGAGACTTGCGGTGGGAAAACCCCGAGGAATTTCCCGCATCAGTTTGAGGATCTCTGGAGTGGGACTGTCGAGACTCGTGTTTTCTTCCGCTGGAATGTTTGACTCCGTTGGGAGTTGTTCTCCGATATCCACGATGCAAGTGGAGTGTCTCTTTTCCAGGTGGATGAGTTCCACGTGGTCGGTAACTGGAGAGAATGGGATAAGATCATCAGAGGGAAGAATAGGAGTGACCTCTGTATGTTCAGTTTCCATTTCACCTTTCGTCAATTTTTCCACTTCCCTTTCAGAAGGATATTCCGCAAAATCACCTTCCGCAGTTGGAGTGACCAGTACATCAGGTTCAACTAAAGTAGTAAACATCTCTAAGTGACGATCATTGGTTGATGAATTTGACGTACCAATAATATCATCATTGTCTTCCTCTGCAATTGTTTTTGTACCACTCAAGACAAAAGAAGAACTCGTGGCATAATTCACAGCATCTTCTTCGCCCCGTTCAACCAACCTCTCCTTTCCATCCAACTCTTCCTCCTCCATCTGCTCTTCCGAAACACTCGAAGTGCCACCAACCTTCACTGACCTTGACTCCACTGTCTCCACTTCATCAAAGTCATTTCCCATCAGTACACTCCCAGTCTGGATCCTCTCATCGCATTCCTCGCTGCTGGCAAAGTAGTCATCCACCGACCTGACCTCCTCCATCCTCTGAACCCCAGCGCCACTCCTCATCTGGCTCGTAAGAACCTCAATCACCGACATGGTAGATCCATCCTCGGAGTCACTTGCCGTGGCGTCCGTAGACTCACTGCTGTCGTCTATGATCACCGACATTCCACATCGCGCTGACTCCAACGTCTGCTCCGTAACCACGCATTCCACGGGGGACTCTCCTCCACCAGGCGCTACGACTACCACTCCCTTTCCATCTCCTTCCACAGTTCTTCCAGTCGATGAAACGGAAGTGGTGACCTCCATTTGAATGTCAACAGTTGTCATGTCCTCAGGAGAAATTGACTCCCTTTCCATCGCTGTGATGGTCTGTGACTTATCCTCAACATCCTCTGATTCCCTTTCCATAGTTGTGACTAAATCACTTGTTGCCATGGTTACAGTAGGAGACTCAGACTCTTTTTTCAGTTCAATTCCATCTAGTTTTCCCTTTCCATCTACTCCACCTGCAGAATCCCTCGCTTCCACGTCAACCACGATCCGCTCGGAAGGCAACACTCGATCCGTTTCCACCTGGAATGACTCGGAGCAAACGCCTGGATAAACCGGCGGAAAATCCAGTTTCCACATTTCATCACTTCCAGGAGGTACAACCCCATCTCCGCACTGTATTCCAATACTCCGAAATCTGCCTGCGTATCCAGAACTGGAGGATGATATCTCCAGGCATTCCACTCCTCTTTCAAGATCTTCCGAACGACTTGAGATCTCAGATCGCGTTGAAACTAAAAGATCTCTTCGGAAATCGATAGTTTGAGATTGTTCGTTGAAATCGGTCGAATGAATTATTGTTGTTTTCGTTTCAAGATCGTGTGATGGAAAACTCTGTCCGCTGACCACAAGATCTCCATCCACACCAACTCCAGCGTCGACGAATACGGAACAACTTCCAACGGAAATATCTTTCGTCGACGCTTTACATAAAACTCCAACACTTCTCGTCTCTTTTCCACGATCCTTCATCTCCACTTTTCCATGTTCCATTTTTCCATGTTCCACTTTTCCATGTTCCACTTTTCCATGTTCCACTTTTCTATGTTCCATCTCCACTTCCATGCCGACTCCTCCGGTTTCGTTGGTCTGCGTTCCAGAGTTGCACAGAGTAATTGTCGCGTCGTTTTTTCTCGAATCCACCGTTCCAACCGCTCCACTCTCAACTGGAAAAACTTCCGAATGACGAAGAGATGTAAATTGCGATGAGGATGAGGATTCTATCCTCGTGTAACACGCACTCTTCTCGCCATTCAACGTCACTGGGACGCTCCCTTCCTCTGATGGGACGCTCCCTTCCTCTGACGGCCAAGTGGCAACAAACCTCGATTGGAATTCCTCTCCCAGCGATCCATCGCCAACAGCCACGTCGCAGAAACTCCGATCAGCGCTGACGAAGAGAAGTCTGTTTTCCTCCTTCAGCATCGATATCCGCGACTGGAGAACTGGAATGACCTTCACCTCCTCCTCCAGCTCCCTCATCCGTCGAAGGCTGGCCGCCATCTGCTCACGAATCGTCTGGAGCACCATGGGACTCAGACTCCCCCCATCCGTATCTAAAACATCACCGAGAAACTGACTGTTACCACTACTACTCTCCAGCTTCCTACTCCGTTCGCTCACCGAACTCAACGATAACTTCACCTCCGACTTCTTCATCGCTACTCGCGAATCGTCCGAGAAGTCACCATCAACGGTGACCGGAGTTTGAATCGCAACGCTCCGCTCACCTCCTTCATTCGCACAAATCCGAGAGTCCTCCACAACTTCTGGACGGGTTGATGTAAACATGGTCGCAGTTGCACCATTCAAATCAGTCCTAACCTCAGAGGAGTTGAGTTTCTTCTCATCTTTCGGTTTTCGAAGATCCCGACCAGTCACGACACTCGCACTATTCATCGTTGCTCCAACAACCAACGAGACATCGATCTCCGCAAGTATCTCTGTCGGAGACATTCCCTCTCCATCCGAAATGAAGACAAAGTTCTCCGTCTGCCTGGAACCGGAACAGGAAGTGGAAGATTCCTTCTTCTCCTCCTCCGCAGCACCAATCTTCGAATGGTGATCCGGAGAAGGGCTTCCAGCGCGTCGTCGGAATCGCTTTAGTGTCTTGAGGTTCTCCGCGTTGTACAGAGAGTCGAGATATTGGAGGAAGTCAAGGTCGATGTGGTATCCGTAGGGACAGCAGGTGCACAGCTGGCTGGAAAATCTCGCTTTTCCAGATTCCATTTCCACGGATCGATCAAACGATTCTGAAGTGGAAAAAAAACCAGACAGAATTTCCAACTGTGTTTAATTGAGGATTTCGTTAAATATATTATGCAACTTGCTCTTAGAAAGCTTTTCCACTTTATTCAAAGATCTTAAAACTGAACAGGTTTTGGAGATTCAAATATCGTGATACAGTTAGTTTTCTTTTATTATTATTATATTTATTTATTTGTTCCTTTTAATTTATTAATTCATCTTGAAGACGGTAACTGCAAGGAAAGACAGACAGACAGACTGATAGACAGAAACAGACAGACAGATAGACAGACAGCAAAGCAAGACAGACAGACAGACAGACAAAGACAGACAGACAGAGACAGACAGACAGAGACAGACAGACATGCGGACAAACTGACAGACTGATAGATAGAAAGATAGACAGACAGAGACAGGCAGACAGAGACAGACAGACAAACTGACAGACTGATAGATAGAAAGATAGACAGACAGAGACAGACAGACAGAGACAGACAGACAAACTGACAGACTGATAGATAGAAAGATAGACAGACAGAGACAGACAGACAGAGACAGACAGCAAGACAGACGAACAGAGACAGACAAACAGAGACAGACAGAACACAGATAGGAGACAGACTACAGACAGACAGATCTACAAACTAAACCTTTGATACATCATATAGAACCCACCTGATCTCTCCACAACTCCTCCCCCTCCTCCTTTTCCTCCTCCTCGAAATACTTGGCTGGCTACGGAGGCTGGTAGCCTCTCACTCTGCAAAGAAGAAGATGCTCCTGCTGCTGCGGCTGCCATTTCTTCACCACAGTCTCCTCCTCCTCTTCACTGCATCTTCATCATCATCATTCGGCAAAAAACCGTTTTCTGAATATTCATAGATATTAAGACACGCATCAGTTACTAGGAAAATCAACCAACCAAGAAACAGTTTCATCAAAGGCAAATTTTTTTTATTATTCGCCACAATATTATAACACACACGTATTTATCCCCTCGCCCTGGATGTGGTTAGGAGATGCTTTTATTGGAGGACACATTGTGTAAGGAATTCTGACGACCTTGGCTAAGTTGCAATGTTAATCCGTAATTCGTGTATCATTAATGAATGAATTAATTAATTTGAATATCTTGGATAAATAGGTCAACTCATCTCCAAGAGTTGACCTCTAGTTAACAAGGAACCGTCGGCATGTGAGTTAAATTATGCTAATGTCAGCGACCTTCGTTATTGGATTTACCGGACGGACAGACAGACAGACAGACAGACAGACAGACAGACATAGAGACACACAGACAGACAGACACAGAGAAAGACAGACGCAGAGAAAGACACACAGACACAGAAAGACAGACAGACACACACACAGACACAGAGAATAACAGATAGACAGACAGATATTGTAACTTCCATGTTACAACCAAGACATACATGTAGATCCATATAAACAAGTAACAACATAGGCCTACATGTAAGTAACAACATATCACGGCTGTTGCACCCATTACACGTTCCGATCAACGAGCCAGGAATCCAATTTCAAGATATCTGATTATAGTTCGCAAACGCATTCAAAGCAGCCGACGTTTAGGAATGCTTCTCTCTTCTCTCTCTGATCAATAAAAATATTCATTCAATCGTTCAACTATTAAACATTGCACTCTACAATCATTATTATCATTATCACGGTGAATTCCTTGTTTCATGCTGAGCCGCACAACAGAAGAGCAGCCGTGTTGCAAGACTCTTATAAGCCATCCTATACCACGTCTTTGATCAAAGGCTTTAGTGTTAATCTCACCAGTGCAAAGCAACCACTTGAGGAAGGGAAGAAGACACAGTGGCGTAGGCAAGGGGGGTTTCGGGAGTTAACCCCCCCCCATTGGCTCCGGAAAAAGGTTTTTAAGGTTATTTTTCCATTTAAGTAAGAAAAATAGCAAAAAACAGGGTTTCCGGCCATAAGCCCCCTCCCATCAAAAATTCCTGGCTACGCCACTGGGGAGACAGACAGACAGAAAGAGACAGAAACACAAAGAGAGAGTCAGAGACACACAGAGACATACAGGCAGTGCACAGGGCTTCTTCAAAGAAATTTCCATTCTTTTATTCTTTTATTCTTTTATTATTCGCCACAATATTATAACACACACGTATCTATCCCTCGCCCTGGATAGGGTTAGGAGATGCTTTTATTGGAGGACACATTGTGTAAGGAATTCTGATGACCTTGGCAAAGTTGCAATGTCAATCCATAATTTGTGTATAATTAATGAATGAATGAATTAATTTTGATATCTTGGGTAAATAGGTCAACTCATCTCCAAGTGTTGACCTCTAGTTAACAAGGAACAGTCGGCATGTGGGCTAAATTATGCTAATGCAAGCAACCTTCGTAATTGGATTTACTGGACAGACAGACAGACAGACAGACAGACACAGAGAAAGACAGACAAACAAAGACAGACATACAGACAGACTGACAGACAGACAGACACAGACAGACTTACAGACAGACATACTTACAGACAGACACACAGACAGACACAGACAGACAGATATTGCAACATCCATGTTACACCCATCACATAGACCCATTTTGAGTAACAACACAACAATAATTATCATTACATCAACGTCTGTTGCACCCATTACACGTTCCGCTCAAGGAAACAGGAATCCAATTTCAAGATATCTGATTATATTTTGCTTTCAAAGCAACCGGTGTCACGAAATAGAGCATACCCCGTATTAATAGTATCCCCCCAGATGAAGAGAAGTTGAAAAGACACTTCCGCGTCTATTTATTTCTTCAAAGTAACTTCCATCTGCTTTGTTTTGAGCAGTGACACTAATATGTATGTTTATTCCTACTAGATAATTTTGCTTGCTTTGGTTTTAGAGCACTTAGAACATTTAGAACGCTTAAGAACACTTAGAGCCACTAAGTAAATTCGAGTTGTCTTGCTCTGAACATTGTTTAGGACACTTAAAATTAGAGTCACGTTAAATTTTGACTATAACATAACCTTTTCAATCATACGTATTTTTCAATAAAGGGGATAGAATGGTTTATCCACCCGGATAATTCTAGACCGGTGTATTCTATCCGGGGATAGATTAATTCATCCCCCGGATAGCTTTAAGGGGGATAGAATATCACGTGACACCGGCATTTAGGAATGCTTCTCTCTGTCTGATCAATAAAAATATTCATTCAATCGTTCAACTATTAAACATTGCACTCTACAATCATTAAATTATTACCACGGTGAATTCCTTGTTTCATGTTGAGCCACACAACAGAAGAGCAGCAGTGTTGCAAGACTCTTATAAGCCATCCTATACCACGTCTTTGATCAAAGGCTTTGGCAGGGCTTTTTTAACGTGCAGTTGTACACAGAATGTGCAGTTCTAAGTGTATTTGTGCAGTTGTAGAAGCACTTCTGTCACAAGTTCTGTACAGTTAAAACTAGTAAAAAAGGTCATTGTCCTTCAATTGGAAGTAATTTACCATGGAGGATGGGAAAGAAAAGGAGTTTTGCAGTTCTAGAAATTCCATAGAACAGCCCTGGGCTTTGGTGTTAATTCCACCAGTGCAAAGCTAGTGCCCAGGGCTTTTCGAAGAAATTTCTAGAAATACACAACCAGCAATTTTAATCTAGTGTGGCTTTGGTGGCAAAAATTTCTGACGACATTTTTTAGTCATTTGTCAGAAATGTTTCCGCCCAAAAGAGTCGCAACAAGTCGCCGGTTAATAAACCTGACCCTTTTACTAGCCATCCACTTGAAAATTGGCCTTTCTGCACATTTTCACTGCACAGTGCACAAGCCTTTCGTTCCATCTCGCTCTTCCGTGGTATGGAATGCCGTCCCACTTGAGCTGAGCCTGTTCTCTAAATCACTCTCCGACACATTCTATAAGCACCTAAAACTGTTCTAAATTCTATTTGGCCGTGCTGGAGTCGGGAGCGCCTCTGAGTAGTTTCCTTGAAGAGGCGCTATACAA
>OX457049.1:816805-856805 GCA_949752735.1 Lumbricus terrestris
GGAAGAATCCGAGGAATGAGAAGAGGAGGAAGAAGAGGAAGTAAGCAAGTCCAAAGTCTTCCGTCTGTTTCCAGGCCAGTGGATTGAGAGATCTTGACATTCAAATGGGGGCAGTTGGTCTTTACCAGCTCTTTGTCTTCCATCTGTTTCCAGGCCAGTGGATGGAGAGATCTTAACATTCAAATGGAACTGTTGGTCTTTACCAGCTCTTATCGGAATTCCAATTCCTGATAAACATATATTTACCCGAACCTGCTCCTATAACTATTCCAATATCCCACGACCTCTGCGCGACCTCTACAGCGACTTTTAAACTGTATAGTTATCTCGACTAACATTCGAATCGAAGTAAACTATTAAACGTCAACATTGGTTCATTAGAATAAACCATTCAGATCCAAAGACCAATGGTGACTCAATCACATCTGACGTATAGCATTGTCAGATGAACACAACCGATCAACACGAGATGAACACCAGATATATTAACACCAGAGAGAGAGAGAGAGCCAGTAACAAAGAACACAGATCACAGGTCGATTTGACCTGTCACCAACATGTTAAGGTCACCTCTGGATTCATTCATTCATTCATTCATTCATTCATTCATTCATTCATTCATTCATCCATCCATCCATCCATTCATTCATTGGACTTATATAGCGCCTCTTCAAGAAAACTACTTAGAGGTGCTCTCTGCGCAAAATAGCGGAAGTGAGGTTGAGTGTCGTAACAACAAGAAAATTTCTTCAATGATTATCAAAATAAGCCACAGTGAGCCGGAAACAGTCATCAGTGGCGATCCCTCGCAGACACGTAGAATCATCCAACGGAATCCCGTCGACAACCTTCAGATGGTGTGAAAGTTCAGAGTCTCTAATACAGGTTGCGTCGATAGAGTAGAGCGGCGACAGGTGACAGGACTCGCAAACACGAAAACGCTGACGAAACTGAAGCCCGTCGATGGTAAAAGATGACGTGCGCGTCCGGCCAATCGTCGGTGCAAAAGGATTGCAAAGTAGAAGGCATTTTGTCGCTTGTCGGTCTGTGGTTTTGAACGCCAACAGAGACAACATCCGATCGAGTGTGCGGTTGGTGTGTTTATTGCAGCACAGTTGGCTTTGGAACACAGGGAGGAGGAGGGCAGAAATCTAAGTATAATATTTCTGCCCTGATTTCAACGTCTGATATCTCTGTTGACATACCATGCAGCACACTGACCATCAAACTGACCATCAAACTGACCATCAAACTGACCAGCAAACTGACCAGCAAACTGACCAGCAAACTGACCAACAAACTGACCAACAAACTGACCAGCAAACTGACCTTCGCACCAGGACCACTTGTGAAGAAACTGTCAATTCTATTTGATACCTAATTGGACGTAGATTTCCCACAGTCAGACAGAGACAGACAGACAGACGACTCTCTCTGTGTCTGTCTGACACACAGAAAGAGACAGACAGAAACAGACAAGGACAGAGAGAGACACAGACGGATAGACAGACAGACAGAGACAGAGAGAGAGAAACATAGAGACACACAAAAACAGACATATTGAGAGAGATTGAACGACCTTGGCTGAACGCTGAAACGGAGCAGATGGTCAGAATCTGTTGGGAATCAATTATCGTCGAACACCACAACAATTATTATGCAAACCAGCTGCATGTGTTATAAACGATTGTATTTAAATGCTATCTATGCCTGTTGTGATTCGTACATTGCTGGCTCAAGGCTACTGAAAAGGAGATGAGCGCCTCCCTGTGTTCCACATGGAACTGGATGGACTTTACTTTTTATGCCTATAATTATACGCATCTGCTGCATGAATGCATATACGTGCCGCATGTATTTCTGAGAATCGTGTCTAAATAGGAGCCTTCCCTCTCAAATTGGAGCTTTTCCAACACTACTCCACCAGTAGGTCTCTCTCCTCCACTTGTGAGGCACCACGGTGTTAATTGAGAGTTCAGCTGTATTACTCATCATGTTTACTATTTTTCGGTCGTTAGACTAACCTCTGACCCCTTGATTGACAATGAAACAACCTATGATTCTGTGTTTATCCATAAAGACAAGGGATCACCAAAGTTAATACATTCAGTAGGCATAGCTGCAGTATCGGGGACCGTGAGTGTCGGTTAGGATCAGTTTAGGCGTCGTGATAGTCGGTTAGGGTTAGTGTATAGAACTATAGGAGTTAGTGTTATAAGATAGATACTGTCCAAAGATACACTATACACTTCGGTCCCCAATACTATACAGTATACACTCATGCCCAGTATAAGTGAAATGAAACTCTTGGACCCCAATACTCGAACCCTACCATGATCGCAAATTCGTGAATCTAACGCTTGTCTGTTGACTGACATTCGCACAATATTTACCACTGCACGACATTTGCAATTTAACATAATTTAAACAAATAAGAAACTGGCATTCTTTCGCTAATAACTGACCAATTGTCTCTGATCGCAGATATGCCTCTCTCTGTCTGTCTGTCTGTCTGTCTGTCTGTCTGTCTGTCTGTCTGTCTGTCTGTCTGTCTGTCTTTACATTCCACACACAAAACAACATTCGCCGTATATACATGTATACCACAACTGAAATCTGTTTACCTCAACACTGACGCATAATCATCATCATCTCCTCCACCTACCTGTCGCTGTCTGTCTCTGTCTCTCTCTCCCTATCCGTCCCTCTATCAAAACCAACACAAAAGCAGCAAAGGCAGATTTCTCAAACGCCGATCCTAGGCTGTTGCTCCAATACAATTCGCCACCAGCATATCCTCTAAGTTTCCGTTACCGCACCCATTCCAGCTGAACTAGGCAAAGCAACCTAGGAGGAGGAAGCCGTGGAGGTGGAGGTGGAGGAGGATGCCTTGCTTCCTTCCGTGAGAGCGTGGAGGCCCGCCAGCTAGCCAACGCCTCCGGGCTATACGAAACATTCACGGCAGGTGTGCAGACAAATCGCTTCCGCTGCGAAATCTGTTCCCATTCCGCCCACTATTCTAAGCCCGCGTGACACCGATTTTAAAGCATCCCGTCGCGGGTTTAAATGTCAATCTGATCGGAAACAGGATATTAGTAACTGTGAAAAGCGTCACCCCAGTTTTAATTAAACACGACTTTTAACTTTTTACATGTTTAACGACACGGCCATATCAAAGATGATTAGTGTCGCCCTCCTCCTTTATCCAGGCTTGGGACTGGCACTGGCAGAGAACAGCCAGTGGAGGTTGTACTGTTTCTATAAATAAATGCCCTCTGGCCCTCCTGGTCACGTGAACCAATGAGAACTAAATTCGCAAAATCATTATTTGTCGTCACACCCTCCTCCTTCTCCTCGAATCTCCGCGTATAACCGGTAAGACACATCTGACAACAGACAACAGACAACAACAACGCACAACGGTTGTCACTCGAAGCAACACAATCGGCGGCGGCGTTGTTTATTAATCTCCTGGCGGAGGGAGGGGAGGGAGGGAGGGAGGGAGTCTTCTTCTCTGGGGGCCGACGCGCAACAACAACAACAACCGGGGTTTGAAAGGATGGCATTTATAGAAACACCCAACAGAACTACGATCGCCTCAAACCTGTCTGCCTGTCTGTCCTGCCAGTCAGTAAGTCATTCAGCCAGCCACTATGTCACTCAGCCAGCCACTATGTCACTCAGCCAGTCAGTTATTCACTCAGCCAGTCAGTAAGTCACTCACCCAGTCAGTAAGTAACTCAGTCAGTCAGTAAGTCACTCAGCCAGTCAGTAAGTCACTCAGCCAGTCAGTAAGTCATTCAGCCAGTCAGTAAGTCACTCAGCCAGTCAGTAAGTCACTCAGCCAGTCAGTAAGTTACTCAGCCAGTCAGCAAGTCATTCAGCCAGTCAGTAAGTCACTCAGCCAGTCAGTAAGTCACTCAGCCAGTCAGTAAGTCATTCAGCCAGTCAGTAAGTCACTCAGCCAGTCAGTAAGTTACTCAGCCAGTCAGTAAGTCACTCAGCCAGTCAGTAAGTTACTCAGCCAGTCAGTAAGTCATTCAGCCAGTCAGTAAGTCATTCAGCCAGTCAGTAAGTCACTCAGCCAGTCAGTAAGTTACTCAGCCAGTCAGCAAGTCATTCAGCCAGTCAGTAAGTCACTCAGCCAGTCACTCAGCCAGTCAGTAAGTTACTTAGCCAGTCAGTAAGTCACTCAGCCATTCAGTAAGTCAGTCAGTAAGTAATTTCAGCCAGTCAGAAAGTCACTCAGCAAGTCACGCAGCCACTATGTCACTCAATCAGTCAGTAAGTCACTCAGCCAGTCGGCAAGTCAGGCCCTGTATGTCAGTTTCACTCTCTCACGTAGTCATGTCATTGCGCCTTGGCCAACTAAACTGTGTCTGTAACGAGGTTAAACAGATTCCAAACAGAAACCGGTTCTGCAACAAACCGAAGTCCATGTCCTCCTCCATACAGTCTCTGTCTGTCTGTCTGTCTGTCTGTCTGTCTATCTCTGTCTGTCTGTCTATCTCTGTCTGTCTGTCTGTCTCTCTCTGTCTGTATATCTCTCTGTCTGTATATTTGTCTGTCTGTATATCTGTCTGTCTGTCTGTCTGTCTCTCTCTCTTCACTAGCATCACTTCTCCATACAGTCTCTGTCTGTCTGTATATCTGTCTGTCTGTCTGTCTGCCTGTCTGTCTCTCTCTTCACTGGCATCACGTCTTCATAACACTATGTCACGTGCCTCCTCCTCCTCCTCCTCCTCCTCTGTCTTCCTCTGTCTTCGTCTACGTATACCTTCATGTCCTACTGACTCTGCCTCCCTTCAATCCACACGACGAAGGCGATAGGGAGATGACACAGGTGCGCTAATAAAATGAGGGCAGCTGCTTCGATCGGTCGGTCAGATGCACAGGCGGTAGAAGGGGGGCGAGGGGAGGGTCCTATGTGTGTCGTTCCCCCGCAGTGAAACAAATCGCATCTCTGGTGAAATGGATGAGAAGAAGAGGCTGAGCTTGAATTCGAAATCAAACTGATATGAATAATCGAAATCGATCAAAGTACAACATTCGCATCTGATCAATCTCTATATTATGTGTCTCACTGTCTGTCTGTCTGTTTGTCCCTCTTTATCAGTTTCAGTGTCTGTCTCTCTATCGGCCTCTGACCATGTCTCTCTGTCTGTGCCTCTTACTTGGTTGCAACAGTTCACATGTATGTGTGTGGGTGTGTGCGTTGTTTCTGTGTGTGTTTGTGTGCATGCATAATGTGTATGTATGTATGTGAGCATTAATCAGTTATGTATAGACTTCAATCAGTTGTCATTTCCTTACAAAAGGATGAAAATTGAAGTCAAACCCGACGGGTGAGAGAGAGAGAGAGAGACAAGAGCATTGAGGATATGCACAACTTCAGCCAAGAACATAACACAGATATTAAACCGTTGTATCGCCTTTGAACAGCCGTATACCTTTCGAAACAGACCGGTTATGGACAGCATGTTGCAAGAAGGTCACTTTATATGACCCACACACACCCACACACACACCCACAAAGAGAAAGATACACACACACACACAAACACTAGCGTATGTGTGAGCAGATGTATGGATGTGTTTATAAGTTTTTCTTACTGGATGTCTGGCTATAATACAAGCTATAACCATTATAGTTCTCATGAAACCACAGATAAGCCTCTTCCTGAGGCGATAAAATGCCTGCGGTGACTCCTCCGGACCCCTCCCCGACACCGATTTCAAGCCTGGCCTCCCTAATATGCTATAGAGGCTGAAGCAAGTCTCTCCTCCATCAACTCCACGATAAGAAGAAGACTAAACTAAAAGCAACGCAAAACAAAGGAAGGAAGGAAGGAAGGAGGCCGTAATATAGTCTGGAAAGCAGGACGTAAGAGACGAGATAATTGCCATTGTAAACAAAACATTTGAATCAACAACGTAACTAGGTCGACGTCAGACATTCCATGGCGTCTGCAGCCGATACGCAGCCAGCCACGCCTCACATTAATTTTGTTCTCACAGCAGCATTGTGTAAGCAAGAACTGATATAGCGCCATGATAACAATCCACAATGCATCAACATAATAGAGTAGCCCCCTTGAAGAGGCGCTATATAAATGCATATAAAAAATGCATATAATGAATAATGGTTGCTACAAGCGATGTAAAAAATGTAAAAAATATCAATGATCATAATGCATTTTGGCCGAGTTAAGCTAAAATCACATACAGTGAAGAAGTCCAGTGGTTATTTGGTTCAACTTAAAACCAAGAAGTCACAGAATAAAATCCAAGGAATCTGTATTTACTTGCGAAAATAATGTGTACATTTATTTCACTCTTAAACATAGATGTCGAATTTTACTACTGATATCAAACAGAGCGTTTTAAAACTCCACAGGCAATTTAATACTTTAAAAAACAGAATTATTCGTCAATCTGTCATCATAAATCTATTTAATTGAATGCATTTATTGCGTAAACAAGAACCTAAACTATCCTGATATCCAATTATCGTAGAGAAACTTGTGAAACAACTTTCAAAAATGAGTTTGAAGTCCTATTTATAATAGGTCCTCAAGTGGAACCCTAGAAAACACTCAACGACTTAAATCACCTCTCCACCCTTGAGCGGCCGTGTCGAGAACACTTCACAAACTCTCGTGCTTGTCAAATAAATTATTCTCGTTTCTATTGCACACAAAATAAACAACTAATATAAATAACGATGGGCTTTATTACCTCTGTGAAGTCTCAAGGCAGCATGTAGTCTCTCCCGCGGTGGCGGCGATTGCAAAGCCTCTAAATCTTTAAATCTTCAAATCAACTACACATAATGAACCGAAACAATAATCTCCTTCATTCTCCATTTAATCCTCCAATTAAAACTCTGCCGAACGAAAGATTTTGACGAACTTTTGTAATATAAACAACACTAGAAATCTTCTCCTTTCGTAAACATCAAGCGACCGATTATTTCTTGAATCAACATCACACGAAAGCAACGACGCTTCGCCCTCTTGCGGTTGACTATAAACAGACTCAACTTTCATGCGACTCCGAGAGAGACAGAGAGAGACATAGACAGTGACACAGACAGGTAGAACTAGTAACACTAATACAGACTAGAGCACCACAACTTTCATACGACACCGAGACAGACAGAGAGAGACAGACAGACAGACATACAGAGAAAGAGAGAGAGCGAGAGAGAGACAGAGACAGAGACAGACAGACAGACAGACAGACAGACAGACAGACCATAAAGACAGATAGAGACAGAGACAGAGATAGAGACAAAACAGACAGACAGACAGACAGACAGAGAGAGACAGAGAGACAGAGAGACACAGAGATACAGAGAGAGACAGAGACAGAGACAGAGACAGACAGACAGACAGACAGACAGACAGACAGAGACAGACAGAGACAGGCGAGACAGAGAGAGACAGAGACAGAGACATACAGAGTAGAATAAACAGTGACAAAGACAGGTAGAACTAGTAACACTGAGACAGAGACTAGAGCACACCACCTGTTGTCCAATTATCTGTCAATCCAAATCGGCTGACGAATAAAATAGCTAGCGGTCGGCTGAGCTCAGTTCGGCCTCTGCTGGGCCTGCGAGGCAACAACGATGATGACTGTGCAAAAAACCTACAGAAGGCAGGTAGGTCGTGTGAGGTAGGGAGAGGCAGGGAGAGAAGGAAGGGAGTCAAAGGTGGGTGGGGGTGTTGTTGTTTCCTACAGCTGCCTCTGAAGTTGGCGTCTGAGTATTACAAGGTCGAAGCAATAAAGTGGTTTCGGAGGAGGTGCCTTCTGGTCGGGAATTTCCCGAGCGGATGTGGGTGCGTTTTTTAGGGCGCTTCTAGCTGTTGGCTGTTGTTGGATGAAGGTGACTACAGAAGAGGGCGAGGCTGCGAGTGTTTATGTAAATGGAATACACATAGACGCCAACTGACTGGTGTCAGAAGTCTAAAATGATGGTGATGATGATGATGATGATGATGATGATGATGATGATGATGATGATGATGACGACGACGACGACGACGATGATGATGATGATGATGATGATGACGGCGACGACGATGATGATGACGATGATGTTGTTGATGATGATGATGATGATGATGATGATGATGATGATGATGATGATGATGATGATGATGATTATGACGATGATGATGATGATGATGATGACGACGACGATGACGATGACGAAGACGATGATGGCGGTGGTGTGGATGACAACGACAATGATGGCGATGACGATGATAATAACGACGGCGGCGACGACGATGATAATGATGATGATGATGACGACGACGATGATGATGGCGGTGGTGGCGAGGATAACAACGACGACAATGACGATGTTGACGATGACGACGACGATGATTATAATGATGATGATGATTATGACGACAACGACGGTAACGATGGTGAAGATGACACTCAAAAACTTCGAATTTGTAAAGATTAGCTAGCGTCATAGAAAACTACTTGGTCGCTTTCTGATTTCAATAGCAACATTTTTCGTGGCTATCCAAGTAGTGTTCTGCCTCCTGGCGAATAGAGCTGCATAAGATTTGACGCTAAAAATTATGTTCACAATTTTAAAACAATAATCGTATATATTCCGTATTCTTTTCATCACCAGCATATGTATTAAATTAATACAAATGTACAAATTGAATATTAATCATATCTGATTCCGTTTAATTTGAATAAAACAATTTTAGCTTTAACTACAATCTCAAACCTTTTTTAGTGCTGCAGCCGCTCTTCATTAGCTGCGCAAAGCGGTTGGTTGTTAGCTTTGCGCAGTGGCAGTACCATAGCCGATGAGGTTCATCCGAGGCGTGGTTATTGCTAGTTGAAAACTATACCCAATACCCCGCGCTGTCGCTCTGAAATATGGGCGGCAAGCGCAATTTCTGAACGCCCTTACGGGGGCCATAAACGAAAGAAAAATAAGACTGAACCTTGAAAGCAGGGTAGTGTGCATATACTTGATTCTACTTATCGACCCTTTAGAATATCAATTTAGAGGCGCTCCCGACTACAGCGCGGACACTGAGTTTCACGCCGAAGCGCATGAGCAATTGCGAGTGAAGGACTTGCTCAGGGTACCTACGAGCAAGGGCGGATACAGAAATTTTCGAAGGGGGGCCAAAGTCCTATGGAACTACTTTTGGGGGGGGCCACGTCTACTTTTCGAGCAAAATAGCTGGTCAAAAAAAGAAATTTTTGAAATGGGGGCCATGGCCGGATTGGCCCCCCCCTGGATCCGCCCCTGCCTCAACGTTCCCTCTAAGCTGCGCGGGTGCGCGGCCGCGCACCTCATTTTAAAACCCCGCGCAGCAGTTTCAAATCTCCGCTCACAACTTTTTGTAGGAAATGCATATAAACTAAGATTTTGTTAAATTTGTTTAACTTGACGTAAGTCATTGATTTTTGATCTCATATTTTCCCACCGAGTGGTCAAAATCTGTGTGCGCGGACGACTACCAAGCTGCCATCTAGCCATTCGACAGTCAATTATCCCCGGACGAATACCCCAACTAATGACTATAACCGCACCCCCTCCAGAGCTTTGTAATGACTGGACGCAGGCTGGAAGCACGTAGCCTACGCCCCCACCTAGGTTGAATCTGAGGGACGATCTAGTCACGGCTTTGAAGAGAATAATTAATGCCCAGTGTGAGTTGAGCGCACCACTCATTGAGTCACAAACAGGAACATCTGTTAAGAGATAACTAATCACAAGGGATGCTCCAACCTCATCTTTAACCGTGTCAGTCATTAACTGGGACGTCCTGGCGACTCCTGCGATGACCCGAAACCAGAAGACCAGCTTGGCACCAACCAATTTAGAGGGGATGTTTGCTGATTCTTATCAGCTGCTCTGCCGTCAGAGGCGGCTGCTCCGATTGATAAGTTAGTTCCAACAGGTGGAGCCAAAGACCCCTCCAGTGATCCACTATAGGTGAGTGGAAAACCCTAGGCCTAGGACGATGCCGTATATTGCAGGCCTGTCTGTCAAATGGCAAACAGATCACCAGAGTTGGATTTCACTTTGGAGGTCGGTTTAATACAGGGTTATTTCGTAGTGAGTGAAATTTGTAAGCTATGCCGAAACGTAAAGCGAATGAGAGTATATGAAACAGCTTTTGCAAAGAAAAGCTATTCTTCTAATTTTAAAACTGATTGGCTTAGCGAGATCGTAAAGACGGAGCTTCCAGCGTCAGCAGAATAGAAACAACGAGACTTGGCGTGGCAGTCAATATCGACAGGATTAATTTTATCAACAATTATGATCGTTGCTGAAAGATCGGAGGCAGCGATATTTTAGCGCTGAACATTATTTTGTTGCTAGATTAAGAACTACCTGTATCCTCCATCATTATAGTCTCAGGTAGGTTTCAGGTAGGTTTAGTTCAGATTTTGCTTGGTATTATTTATCGTAGGCTATCATTAATATTTTCGTTTGTGATAACTGATAAGTATTAAAACCATATAGGGCCTACGTGATTTCTGCGCAATAGACTACATCATCTTTAATCTAAAATGTCCATTAGGCCTATTACAGGCGTGTAATTAGTGTAGTTTGGCCTGTAGATTTTTCAAACACAAATTTAGCGTATCTGAAAATATGGTGCCCAGGCGGAAATTTGGGTTGCTCAAGCAACCGTCAGCTCCGCGCACACAGTAAAAATATTAGAGGGAACGTTGCCCTGCCTACGAGGTGGCTTTGAAATTGAGGTGGATTCGAACCCGCAGTCGCTGAACGAGTGCATGACTGAATGAATGCATTAATTGAATGACTAAATGAGCGAATGAGTGACTGAATAAATAAGTGAGGGAGTGAATGACTAAAAGAATGAATGAATGACTAATTTAATGAGTAAATTAATGACTATAAGAATGAATTATTTTGAGTAACTGTTTTGTTTGTTTGCATGCGCACTTGTTATAGCACCCCTTCAAGTTCTCTACTCAGAGGCGCTCCCGACTACAGCGCAGACACTGCATCGGAGTTTCACGCCGAAGCGCTGAGCAATTGCGAGTGAAGGACTTGCCCAAGGTCCCTACGCGGCGACTTGAGGTGGATTCGAACCTCGAACCTTCCGGCTTCAAGGCAACGACGCCACCACTACACCCACCACGCCCAACTGAATGAAAGACTGAATGGATAAACGAATAAATGAATTGGTGAGTGAATAAATAAATGAATGAAGTTGATCAACCATATTCTAATCCTCACAAAAAAATTAGACTATTATTATAATTTTGTGCAGAAGAAAAACAAGAAAAAATTTACGAACCAAGAATTTATTGAACGAATTTGATTACGAACGTTTCACAGTAGTTTACAAACTGCGCTACATAACATGCACGCATACACAAACACACACAGACACACACACAGACAGATACAGACATACATAGACAGACTCTCCCAGATTTCCCACAGAGCCGTGCGATCGCTTATTTACTTCCTTTATCTCTTTCTTTAAAATCGAAGACCATCCCTCGTCCAGGGGCTTCTATCCCTATACATGGCGGGCGCAGCTTGCGCCCAGTGAAAAATAGGGGGGGGGGGTAAGAAGACAGCCAAAATTCACGACGGCTGGGGGGGGGAAAGGTCGGACAAGGAGGGCAGCGTTCAATCTAGGCATCACTAAAGGAAGATAGTAAAGGAAGATCCCCCAGAAAATACTTCCCCTACATATAAATTTGGACAAAATGGTAAGCCTAATAGTTTTTAGCAAAATGTATACACTTAATTTATACACTTTGAGTTTTTAGTTAAGCTACTATCTGCATTTTTGAATTACATGAACTGCTATAACAGCTATAATATACTATAAAAAATTCCTGTTACATGATTATAATTATGTTTTTACTATTTTAATAAATAATACAATCATATTATAATTGAAAAAAACAATGTTAATACAAATACTATTTTGCACAACTAAATGGCTTCTCTCCAATGTTATCTTTCAAATTTCAGACAGTCAACTTTGGTCCTTGAACACTTAGTAAAGCAACATCATTATTACGTGGGCTTATAATGTAGGACCTACATTGTATTTTATTGTATTGAATTGTACTCTACAAATTTATGTAACGCCTCTCGAGTGCACACTGAACAGAGGCGCAAAACATATGGCTGCCCAATGTTGGCAGCAATTCCTCTGCTGAAACAGTAGAGTAATTTTGCAAAGACGACAGCTTAAAATGCTGAAATTGCAATGCGGAAATCGCAAAAATTTCTTATGGGAGGGGCACATTCCCTCCCCATACCAGGTCCCTTCTCGGCGCTACACATGCTTCGGTGATCGTCTGCCGGATGCTCGTTTGTCCCTCTCCAAACAAACCTTCATTCCCACACTAGAGGAGGGAATGCGCTAGATTGCATTCTATTGCATGCATAGAGGAAGGCCGGTCCAGAAAAGGGGGGAAAGAAAATGGATTGCGCCCGGTTGCTTAGGGGGGATAGAAGCCCCTGCCCTCGTCTCTGTCTATGCCTTCGCTGTCCCTCCCTCCCTCCCTCCCTCTTCCTATTTCTATTTATCCTACTCCCTATCTCTCCATAGGCTATATCTCTCTGGTGTTCCGCGCTTGGCTTTCGAGTAGCGATTTAGAAGTTTGGAGATTACGATTACGATGTTCTGACCCTCAGTTATTTTTCGACAATTCTCAAACTTCTAAGTTCTTGCGTTGCATAAATTGTCGTAATACACCAACACACCGACCGACTGACACCAAAACTTGCAACACACGAACAGAAGAGAGAATGGTAAGACGCGCAAATGGTAGAAGCCAGTGGCGGCGCCAGGATTTCAGTTTTGGGGGGCTGAACTCCCGTGGGAAAATTTCCCCATTTCCAGCCGCCAAAATTATTTCAGACGACCCTATTTTTTGTCATTCGGCCGGAATCTCCTGCATATGGTTTTCAGTTTTTAGGGGGCTGAGCAAGGAAATTTTTTATGTTTACATGGGGGGAAATGGATGCTTTTTTAGGGGGCTTAGCCCCTCCCTACCCTCCCCTAGCGCCGCTCCTGGTAGAAGCTAACACCAGTCTCCGATAATAATCACCGCAGCTTGTAATATAAATACGGTAGCGAATAAAATAGCGCAACAGCAATCTCGACTGCGTTGTTTTATCGAAGTGCGTGATTGGCCAGATCGGTGAATGTCCCGGATGCGGCGGTTGTCATGACGACGGCAAGGAAGAAGACGGCGATCGACGGTCGTAGAATGGGACGAACGGCTTTCGATAAACCATGACTTCTCGATGCCACTGAAAAAGATGTATATGAGCAGAGATAGCCTACACAATTGAAATGAAAAAATTAATTGAATTAATTAATTAATTGATTGATCAAGGATAATCTAATGATTGATTCATTAATTCATTAATTCACTCATTAAGTAACTAATTAATTAATGCATTAATTAATACATTAATTTATTCATTCATTCATTCGTTAATTAATTAATTCATTCATTGATTAATGAATGAATGAGTGAACAAATGAATGAATGAATTAATTAGTTCATTCATTCTTTAATTCATTATACAATTATTCATTTAATTAATTAATTAATTAATTAATTAATTCGTTCGTTCGTTCGTTCCTTCATTCATTAATTCATTCATTCATTCATTCATTCATTCATTCATTCATTCATTCATTCATTCATTAGACTTAAATAGCGCCCCTTCGTGAAAACTACTCGGAGGTGCTCCCAGCCCAGCCACGGCGAAAGGAGAAAGACTTGAGATATATATGAAACAAAACGCCCTCAGATCTCGTGGACATACCTAGGTACTAGCTTCTGGATTTTCTCATGCTCTATGTGTGAATGTTATCAACTTGTTTCAATGTAAACTGCACCATAAATACAGAGCAGCTTTATTTTCTTAAACACCTTTATCACGGGTTCTATTATAGCTTAACATGCTTACCAGATAAATTTTATTTAATCAGGTTTTCTTAGATTTATCAAAAGCGAGCATTATTAAGAAAGGTGTTTAGGTGAATTCGACTGCAATTACAAAGCTGTCTGTTCAGTTAGTAGTTAAGTTTAATTAAGATTACTGCATAACTTGTAAATGTAATTCATTCATTCATTATATGAATTTATATAGCGCCTCTTCAAGAAACTACTCAGAGGTGCACCCAGTCCAGCCACGGCGAAAGAAAAAATACTTGAGAGATTTATGAAACATAGTTTAACTGGTCAGATGTAGTAAATGAAGCTTTGAAGAAAGTTCATTCCAGATTGAAGCCGTATAGGCTATATACAACCGAGAAAGTTCGGCGTTGTCTGGTAGCTAAACGTGGAACAGGGAGTTGTCCCTTCATATTAAACAGAGCGAAGAGCCCGACGCGTTTCAAAAGCCGGAGACCGCGTAGGTAAGATGGGGCGCAACCAGTGGTTAAAGTGGTTTCGGTGAGCAGTGGGAACGCCAACAGTATACATATAGGCCTACTGTGAGCAGTGGAAACGCTGATGAAGTTTTATCGGGAACTCCCATTTTTTCACGGTTCCATGCATGGTGAGCAGTGGGAACGCAAACAGAGAAATTCGAGAGCAGTGTGGGAACGCCGTTCCCACGCGTACCCACGCGTTCCCTCGCGTTCCCTCGCGTTACCACGCGTTCCAACGCGTTCCCACGCATTACCACGCGTTCCCTTGCGTTCCCACGCGCTCCAACGCGTTCCCACGAGTTACCGCGCGTTCCCTCATGTTCCCACGCGTTCCCTCATGTTCCCAAGCGTTCCCACGCGTTCCAACACGTTCCCATGCGTTCCCATGCGTTCCAACGCGTTCGCACGCGTTCCCCAGCGTTCCCACGCGTTCCCGCGCGTTCCCACCCACTTGACACCCTGAGCGCAACCAATTGGATGAAGCGTGAAATCAGACAAGCAATAAATTATTATCCAATTCAACTAACGGCTGTTTCCTATGACTTTGTAGACATCCGACTTGCTGGAGTCTTTTCCAGCCGTCGCATCGAGTGGAATCGCTTGTGGTGGAGCGATGGAGAAGCCAAGCTCTTCCCATGACCTTCCCCCACCTCCACCTCCTCCACCTCCGTCCTCTCCCATTCCCATTCCAGTCGACGATGTCTTTAGAGATCGATGAGTTGTCGCTTTAATTTGATCCTGATCGAATGTCTCTGGAAATGGAAAAGAATGTCGGTTATATAAATATCGTATGGCATAACTGCAGTATCTGAGACCGTGAGTGTCGGCTAGGGTAAAAGTTAGGCGTCGTTTGGGTCGGTTCGGATCAGGTTGAGCGTTGTGAAGGTCGGTTAGAGTTAGGGTTAATGTCGTCATTAGATACTATCCAAATATACAGCATATGCTTCAGTCCCCGATAACGCAATAACGCCAGCCATGAGTTGTTTGTTGCTAACCATAGAGTTCCATGGTGCTAACCATGGAGTTGTGGCTAACCATAGAGTTGCATGGTGCTAACCATAGAGTTGTGGCTAACCATAGAGTTGTGCTAACCATAGAGTTGTGCTAACCATAGAGTTGTGCTAACCATAGAGTTGTGCTAACCATAGAGTTGTGCTAACCATAGATTTGCACCAACCATAGAGTTGTGCTAACCATAGAGTTGTGCTAACCATAGATTTGCACCAACCATAGAGTTGTGCATAGAGTTGTGCTAACCATAGAGTTGTGCTAACCATAGAGTTGTGCTAACCATAGAGTTGTGCCAACCATAGAGTTGTGCTAACCATAGAGTTGTGCTAACCATAGAGTTGCATGGTGCTAACCATAGAGTTGTGCTAACCATAGAGTTGTGCTAACCATAGAGTTGCATGGTTCTAACCACAGAGTTGTGCTAACCATAGAGTTGTGCTAACCATAGAGTTGTGCCAACCATAGAGTTGTGCTAACCATAGAGTTGTTCTAACCATAGAGTTGTGCTAACCATAGAGTTGCATGGTGCTAACCATAGAGTTGTGCTAACCATAGAGTTGCATGGTGCTAACCATAGAGTTGTGCTAACCATAGAGTTGTGCTAACCATAGAGTTGTGCTAACCATAGAGTTGTGCTAACCATAGAGTTGTGCTAACCATAGAGTTGCATGGTCTGTTCGTCTCTTCCAAGACTGTTGGCTGCGACGCAATTGTAGAAACCGTAATCACTCGACTCGAGATCAACGATTCTACAATCAAACAAATAATTAATAATCAACACATCATTAAAAATTCAAATTAAACATAAATCAAGAAATATATACGAGGCGATTTATTATATAATTTTAATTATATAAATTTACTAGGCCCTGCGACTGAAATGATATTTATCATTATGTAGGCCCTATTATACTAATATTGGGCGACCATGTTAGTGGAGCTGATTCTTTTGTCACCTCATGCTCGTACATAAATATAACTGCAGTATCGGGGACCCAAATGTCGGTTAGGGTCAGGTCAGACGTCGTGGCAGTCGGTTAGGATAAGAATCAGGGCTAGTGTCGTCTTTTGTGTGTGCAAGAAAGTTAGAAATTGCACCATCTTGGGAAAGGAAGGCTGAGGGATTCTTCGCTTTTTGGACTTGTTCGTGCATGAAAGTTAGAAATTGCACCATCTTGGGAATGGAAGGTTGAAGGATTCATACGGTCCAAGGGTAACATAAATGCTTCGGTCCGAAAATACTATATAATGTATAGTTTAGCCCTAATGAGAGACTGGATGAAAAAATACTGTATTATATGCCGGTCCCCGATACCAGAATTATGCCGACAACAGAATATAATAGGCTTATGATACCTGAGACTGAGCGTGAGAGTGTGTTCACTTTCATCATACGCTTCTATCTTGTGCTTCGCTGAACTGGAAACTATCCGTCCGTCCTTTTGCCAGTAGTTGACGGCTTGTGGAAAAGCGCTGATGATGCATTCGAGAATCGTCTGACGACCAACTGACTGACCGATGCGACGATTCGGAAGACTTATCTCAGGACGGACTATGACCACAACAACACAGCACATATACACACGTATATCAAGGGCGGGTACAGGAATTTTCAAGGGGGGCCCAAAATTTTCGGTCTTGGTCGTCGAAAAGTCTGATGAATTTTTTGTCATACGGGCCTCGTGTGTGGACTTCGTTGGTGAGGGAAGTGCCTACGGAATTGCTCATGGGGGGTGGGACGCGTCAACTTTCCGAGCCAGAATAGCTGGTCAAAAATCAAGAAATTTCTAAATGGGAGGGTCTAGCCGGATTGCCCCCCCTGGATCAGCCCCTGCACGTAATTATACGCACGTAAATGTAATGTAATAGAATCATCTATTTGCGAGGCATGGTGGTATATACTTGGTATACGCTCGCTGCCTTGCATGCAGCCAGGTAAAAATAAAAATAAACTAATAATATTCTCTTTATTCAACAATCCAGTTGACGGAACGCAACCGGTTGCAGTGTACAATTATGCGGTTTAAACAATTCACAAGAACGGAGATCACAGAACACACAAATCTTAACTATAGGCTACTAACTGAGCAGACAGCCTGCAATACAGTAGTTGCAGGCTCGAATCATCTTCCAGCCGTGTAAGGACCATGAGCAAGTCCTTCACTCCCAATTGCTCAGCGCTTCGACGTGAAACTTAGATTCAGTGTTTGCGCTATAGTCGGGAGCGCCTCTGAGTAGAAATCTTGAAGGGGCGCCATAACAAGTACACATACATCTCATCTCATCTGATCTAATCTCATTCAATGTAATGCTATATAATGTAATGTAATCTCAAATCATCTAATGTAATTTGATGTAATAATCTAATCTAATATAATTCAATGCAATGTAGCAATGAATGTAATGTAATCTATGATATTAGATCACATTACATCAATTGCATTGCACTAGATTCAAATGCAATGCGCTGGAACGTAATGTGATTTTATAGAATGTAGTATAATCTCATCTGATATAATGTGGTGTAATGTAATACAAATTATACTGTACAATGTAATATACATGTAATATAATCTAATGTAATGTAAAGTAATGTAGTGAAATATATTCTGTTCCGAACTAAAGGTGAGCCAGGGATCAATGCGTTGGTAACCATTTGCAGGGTGCAAATGGGCCAGCAAATTAAATTAACTATATTATCTTTAGGCTTTATGAGCAAAAACTTAAATCATAGACTTTGTTTATAACATTTAGCATACATATAACGGACCCCAAAAAGTCGCCGGGCCCTTTGGAAATTTACCCTCACAGCGGGTTCTAACAGTCTAACTAGAATACCCACCAGAGGAGTGGCGGTTGGGACCCTCATATCAACTTTTAATTTATTCTAAAATTAATCATATTAAATTTGAAGAGAGAGACAGGTCGAGAATAGACATCAAAATTAAATTCTTCGTCAGTTATTAATAACCGTATATATATATATATATTTTTATTCGTATTGTACCTCTCCGTATATAGTGACGTCGTAACACGCGAGACATCTTTTATTTTGTTATTAAATTCATATTAAATTTTCAAACTTTTTCTCAGTCTCTCCTTTTCTTAATACAATAAATTCGTCCATCTTTATCTGTCTAAAGCTGTCTATCTGTTTGTCTGTTCTGTCTGTCTGCATAATTCCATTGGTCTGTCTGTCTGTTCTGTCTGTCTGTCTGTCTGTCTGTAATTCTATAATAGGTCTGTCTGTATAAGTCGCATCTCCGTCCGTCCATCGATCCATCGATGCATGTATGACTTTTGCGTGTATACACTCGCTTCTGAGTCCCACACCCACGCACAAAAATACACACTGACACTCCAAAACACACCTAACCACACACACACACACCAATGGCGTAGCCAAGGGGGGTTCGGGAGTTAAACCCCCATTGGCCTAGGAGAACAAATGTTTAAGGTTATTTATCCATTTAAATAAGAAAAAACAAAACAAGTGCTTGTAGTAACAATTGTTTTTCTTACTTTATTCCTTTTGTACTTGTACTTACTTTATCCCCTTTTTATTTACTGCAATACTGTTGGGTTGGTTTCAGAAAGCGCATTCGGCCAGGCAAACCCCCCCCATGAAAAATTCCTGGCTACGCCACTCACACACACACACACACACACACACACACACACACACACACACACACACACACACACACACACACACACACACACACACACACACACACACACACACACACACACACACACACACACACACACACACACACACACACACACACACACACACACACACACACACACACACACACACACACACACACACACACACACACACACACACACACACACACACACACACACACACACACACACCCATTATAAAAGAGGCGATGACCTGTGACTTATGACCTTCACGACTTAATGACCTATGGCCTATGACCTTGTGACCTACTGATCCGCATAATGTACATACATTCATACCAACAAATATTCGCAAATAAGTTCGCATATATGCATTAAACATATGCAATGCGTCCTCATTAAACAGAAGCAGATGAAGACCTATATATAACCTGGAGATTATGACCTGTGACCTGTGACCTGTGACACGCGACCTATGACCGACTATGACCTGTAACTCACAATGACCTGTGACCTATAACCTGTGACATATGACCTATGGCCTGCTACCTACTATGATCTGTGACCTGTGGCATGTGACTGACTATGACCTGTGACCTATGACCTGTGACCTACTATGACCTGTGACCTGTGACCTACTATGATCTGTGACCTGTGACACTCGACTTTTGACCTGTGACCTGCATATATACGTGGGGCGCGGTGGTGTAGCGGTAGCGTCGTTGCCTTGAAGCCGGAAGGTTCGAGGTTCGAATCCACCTCGCCGCGTAAGGACCCTGGGCAAGTCCTTCACTCACAATTGCTCAGCGCTTCGGCGTGAAACTCCGATGCGGTGTCCGCTCTGCATTCGGGAGCGCCTCTGAGTAGCGAGAGCTTGTAGGGGCGCTATAACAAGTGCACACACACACAAAAATACGTACATTCAACCGTGAGTTTCATCTTTCTCGTCACTGTCGGTGATTTTCCGTTGGATGCAACACATTCGTAAACATCTTCACAATGACGCGAAACGTTGATGATCGTTAGACTGTTTCTTCCACGTGATAACATCCACACTCCACCTCCTCCACCACCACCTCCACCACCTACTCCACCTCCACCTACTCCTACTCCATCAGACTCCTCCCGTTGTTGCTGTTGCTGCTGTTGCTGCAGCTCAAGCCTACCTACAATCACAATAATATTATTACTTTACTTAATTTCAATGGCAAAAACTCCAGCGCGAATTGCGCATGCGCACAGAAGACACGTGGTCGGATCCTCGCTGCTCTCACAAAGCTCCACTCAGCCTCTTAATCGGTAGATGGCGCTAATAAAATAAACAGTAGCACGTGACGCAGTGGCGTAGGCAAGGGGGGGTTTCGGGGGTTAAAACCTCCATTGGCTCCGGAAAAAGGTTTTTTAAGGCTATTTTTTCATTTAAGTAAGACAAAAAAAGCAAAAAACAGGGTTTCCGGCCATAAAACCTCCCCAACAAAATTCCTGGCTACGCCACTGACGTGACGTGCCTTGCACGGCTGCCATAAGCTAAATCCTGGTCAACCTATCTATCATCGTCTCTTATACTATACGATGTCATGAGATGTGAGTGTGTAAAGAATAAAACAATTATTATTACACTTAGCAGTTTGAATTTATGAACGAATAAATAATAATTGGAGTATAGTCAATTATTATTTTTACGATGAGTTCATTTGAAACGACCGATGTCTCTATAGAAGCTGTTAGATAAAAATAGATTATGAGATGATTTTGTAGCGCTTTTCAAGACCCTATACAAAAGAGAAGCGGAGGGAGGGAAGGAAGGAAGGAGGGAGAGATAGAAGGAGGGAAAGAGGGAGATAGGGAGGAAGGGAAGGAGAGAGGGAGGGAGGGAGTGAGGGATAGAAGGAGGGAAAGAGGGAGGGAGGGATAGATGGAAAGATGGATTGATGAATGGAGGTTGGGTGGAGGAAGGGTGGATGGAGGAAGGGTGGATGGAGGAGGGGTGGGTGGAGGAAGGGTGTATGGAGGAAGGGTGGATGGAGGAGGGGTGGGTGGATGGATGAATGATTCAATGGAGAGAGGGAGGGAGGGAGGAAGGGAGGGAGGAGGGAGAGAGGGAGAGAGGGAGAGAGGGATGGAGGGAGGGATGAAGAGTCGTCTGTGAGCGCAGTTGATGCGTATCGTATGTTGTCGGAGGCGCCGGCGGTCATCTATCAGAGGGGAGTGGAGGGCGAGAATCCGAAGAGAAGGAGAAGAAGGAGAAGGTGGAGAAGAAGGATGTGGAGAAGACGAGAGAAGACGACAGCGGAGGATAATTATTCATCGATGTTGTTGTTTTTTACGCAATCAGGCGAAAAGAGGAAAGAGCAGGCACAAGCACACATACACGCAGACATACCCAAGCATACACTCAGACATACCCAAGCATGCACTCAGATGTACCAAAGCATACACTCAGACATACACAAGCATACACTCAGACATACCCAAGCAAACACTCAGACATACTCAAGCATACACTCAGACATACCCAAGCATACACTCAGACATACCCAAGCATGCACTCAGATGTACCAAAGCATACACTCAGACATACACAAGCATACACTCAGACATACCCAAGCAAACACTCAGACATACTCAAGCATACACTCAGACATACCCAAGCAAACACTCAGACATACCAAAACATACACTCAGTCATACCAAAGCATACACTCAGACATACCCAAGCAAACACTCAGACATACCCAAGCATACACTCAGACATACCCAAGCATACACTCAGACATACCCAAGCAAACACTCAGACATACCCAAGCATACACTCAGACATACCCAAGCATACACTCAGACATACCCAAGCATGCACTCAGATGTACCAAAGCATACACTCAGACATACACAAGCATACACTCAGACATACCCAAGCAAACACTCAGACATACTCAAGCATACACTCAGACATACCCAAGCAAACACTCAGACATACCAAAACATACACTCAGTCATACCAAAGCATACACTCAGACATACCCAAGCAAACACTCAGACATACCCAAGCATACACTCAGACATACCCGAGCATACACTCAGACATACCCAAGCATACACTCAGACATACCCAAGCATACTCTCGGACATACAAAAGCATTCTCATGGACGCACAGATACACATACGCTCCCACATACTCATTACTCAAACACACACGCACATACGAACTCACAGCCACACACACACACACACACACACACACACACACACACATACACACACACACACACACACACACACACACTTATGCACACATAAACACACATACACACGCATACTGCTGGTGTCGCGGGATATATGCTATCCCTCCCAATTGCTAACCGGAGGGATGAATTACCGGTAATACCGGAGACACTCAGAATTTAAGGTGACTCTAATAATTGTTTTAAATGTCCTAAGCATTGTTCAGAGAACAAGGCAACTCGAATTTAGTTAGTGACTATGACTCCAAGTATATTCTTAAGTTTTCGTAAGTGTTCTAAATGTTCTAAGTGCTCTAAAAAAGGAAAAGTTGGCTAGTATGAATAAACACCATTAATCCGGTGATCAAAACAAAGCAAACATAATTTTCTATAGTTATTTTGCAAAAATAAACTGACGCGAAATAATGGCTTTTATCAACTTCTCTTTCTCAGGGGTCGGGGTGGGGTGGGGTGGGGGGGGGGGGCGTGGAGGGGGTGGAGGGGAGAGGGGGCATCTCGGTTTGATTACTAGGAGGATAGTAATATACTCTATTTTGTGACACCGGCCGCGCGCGGCGCAAATTAAGAATGCATGGAATTAGAGAAACGATAGAAGAAGATGTTTGTTTGACGACTACTGTTGCTGCTGTTGATGATGTTGTTGCTGAGGGCGACGAATCGAAAGTGACGAAGCGAAGGAAGAGAGAATGGATTGTTGCAAGAGGAAGAGGAGAGGAGGTGGAGGAGGAGGAAAAGAAGAAAGAAGAGGAGAAGGAGGAGGAGGATGAGGAGGAGAGGAGTAGAAGGAGCAGGAGAGGAGGAGAAGAAGTAGGAGAAGGAGGAAGAGGAGAGGAAAAGAAGTGTGAGGAGAAGGAAGAGGAGGAGGAGGTGGAGGAGGAGTAGGAGGAGTAGGAGGAAGAGAAAGAGGAGGAGAGGAAGAGGAGGAGGAAGAGGAGGAGGAGAAAGAGGAAAATGAGAGGAGGAGGAAGAGAAGAGGAGGAGAGGAGGAGGGGTAGTTGGTGGAGGAGGTCATAGGATGAGGTGGGAGAGAGCGGAATCATTAATACTAATCAGGAGGCGAATGAGGCGTAGGGAAGCAGAATGAGTAAAGGAAAGCGAGAGATGGGATTTCAGAAGGAATAGGAAGACGAGGAGGAGGAGGAAGAAGAAGGAGAGGAGGATGAGAAATGAAGAGATGCAGAAGTTGAAAGAGTAGGAAAACAAAGATGATGAGGAGAGAGAAGGAGGAGGAGACGGAGAAGAGAAGATGATGGATGGAGCAGAAGAGAAGGAAAAAGGATGAGGATGGGGGAAGTGGAAAAGGAGAAGGAGTATAAGGAGGAGGAGTAGACGGAGGAGTAGAAAGGAGAAATGCAAGAATTCGGTGAAGCAAACCAATTCTTCATTTGATGATTTTCTAATGAGACGATGAAAGATTGGGACAGACAAACAAATAGATGACCAGTAGCACAGTAAGCAGGAAGGACCCGATATATAGTTACCAGGGTCTAGTGTTAGACAAGCAGATGTATAAAGACACAGACAGACACACAGACAGACAGACAAACATAAAACTAAACAGACATTTGGACATAAACAACCAGGGACACAGCTAAGATGCAAGACCGGGAGAATCAGATAAACATAAGCACACAGGCACCGAAGCACACTTAGACAGACGGACAGGCAGACAGCCAGACAGACAGACAGACAGTCAGACAGACAAAGGCAGACAGACAGACAGCCAGACAGCCAGACAGACGGACAGACAGACAGACAGACATACAGACGGACAAAGACATACAGACAGACAGACAGCCAGACAGACAGACAGACAGTCAGACAGACAAAGGCAGACAGACAGACAGCCAAACAGACGGACAGACAGACGGACAGACAAACAAACAGACAGACAGCCAGACAGACAGACGGACGGACAGACGTGTATTCCATCACCAACCCTGTCCCTCAATGACCTCCAACTGCAGCACGCAAATCAACCCCCCCTCTTCTTTGCACTCATTTGGACAGACGCCTCAATGAATTTCTTTAGCGCAAGTCAACACCACATCTCATCCGCCGCCATTTTCTCTCTCTCTCTCAACAAATCTTAATTGTCATCTAACAACTGCGTTCAGTGAAGCGTGAAGACAGAAGCACGATCAGCAGACGCTCGCTCAAGCGGAACGGATCGCCAATTAGGCATTTATGTAATTTATATAGCGCCTGAGGTTGAGAAACGAACGAAGGCGTTGAAGCGAGACGATGAGAAGAAATGAGACGCAGTCGAGTGTAGCGACAATTGATTGTTGTACGGAGGAGGAAGAAAGAAATCAGTTTGGATGGTGAGGATATTGTGTTTGAGAACGAAAACATGGGATGGGGAAGTCAAAGGATGGGGAGGAAATGGGATGGGGAGGATTATGGGATGGCGTGGGTATGGGATGGGGAGGGTATGGGATGGAGAGGAAATGGGATGAGTAGGAAATGTGATGGGGAGGACATGGGATGGGGAGGAAATGGGATGGGAAGGAACTGGGATGGGGAGGATTGTGTATGGGGAGGAAATGGGATGAGGAGAAAATGGGATGGGGAGGAAATGGGATGGGAAGGAAATGGGATGGGGAGGACATGGGATGGGGAGGATTATGGGATGGGGAGGAAATGGGATGGGGAGGTTTATGGGATGGGGGAGGAAATGGGATGGGGAGGAAATGAGATGGGGAGGAAATGGGATGGGGAGGGTTAGAGATGGGGAGGAAATGGAATGGGGAGGATTGTGGAATGGGGAGGATTATGGGATGTGAAGGAAATGGGATGGGAGGATATGGGGTTGGAAGGAAATGGGATGGGGAGGAACTGGGATGGGGAGGACATGGGATGGGGAGGATTATGGGATGGGGAGGAAATGGGATGGGGGGAAATAGGATGGGTAGGAAATTGGATGGGGAGGAAATGGAATGGGGAGGGAATGGGATGGAGATGAAATGGGATGGGGAGGAAATTGGATGGGGAGGGTATGGAATGGGGAGGAAATGGGATCGGGATGGTATGGGTGGGTTCTGTTGGAGCATCTTCGGACGTGAGAGAAGGTTTACAAATTTGACCAATGATGTTCTTTGATGACGTGGCATGTTTACATTGTTCCGCAGTCCACAACTTCTCTCAAGCTTTCTCTCCAAAATTCTCCTGTATATCATCTTGTTTTCTGATCTTTCTCTGCTGCTTCAAATTCACTCAACATGGGAAGCTCTGTCTAGTAATAATTATATGTAAGGTCGTTTGAATGACCAGTGTTTAACAATAAAGACGCTTCTACGGGAGGTTTCCCCAATAATGACATTCCGCTGCCCTAGAAAACTTCGAAACGTGTTATTTACATGTATTTATATGTAAAAATTTAATATGTAATTTATAATAATCTATAAGTAAAAATATCCTGTCAGTAGAATAAGCCAGTGTAACTTTGCTCGACTAAAAGTCATCAGATTTTAGAGAATTTAATTTATTTCCAGAGCTTTTATGTTTGTCCTAAAATGTTCGTTTATCGCGCCCCCCCCGCTTCCCAGAAAACTGAATTCCTCTCTCTCCCAAAGCAGGGGACAAGATTCTATGTTCTATGTCTCTCTCTCTCCTCTTCGTCCATCTGTATCTGTGTCTATCTGTCCATCTCTCTGTCTGTCCGTCTGTATGTCCGTTTGTCTGTCTCTCTCTGTCTGTCTGTCTGTCTCTCTCTCTCTCTAACAGTCTTTGTCCCTGTGTCTTTGTCTATATCCCTGTCTTTGTATTTGTCTCTC
Organism: Lumbricus terrestris; assembly: GCA_949752735.1. Lineage (NCBI taxonomy): Eukaryota > Metazoa > Annelida > Clitellata > Crassiclitellata > Lumbricidae > Lumbricus > Lumbricus terrestris. The sequence goes on from OX457049.1 coordinate 842,937, forward strand.
TCTCTCTCTCTCTTTCATTCTCAAAGTCTCTGTCTCTCCCTGTCTCTGTCTCTCTGTCTCTCTATCTGTCTATCCCTATTTTCTCATCTGTCGTTGTCTCTGTCTGTCTCTGTCTGTCTCTGTCTGTCTCTGTCTCTGTTTCTCTCTCTCAGACAGCCAGACAGACAATTTCTTGCTGGACCAACCTGTTGAGATGTTGGCGTATCTGCATGCCCCTGCCTCCGTTTCCGTTGCTCTTCCGGGCGACAGCCATCGGAACCACGTGACTTCCGGTCTGGGGACGCCGGTGACGTTGCAGATGAAGGTGACGTCATCTCCTTCCGGAATCAGACGATCGCGACTCGATCGCTCATCCAATATGGCCGCAGGAACTGAGAAAAAACACACACGACAAGAACCAATGAATTAATTAGAACTACGAGAACGAGAGACAGAGAGAGACAGACAGAGACATGCAGAGAGAGAGAGAGACAGACAGAGACAGAGACAGAGACAGAGACAGAGACAGACAGACAGAGACAGAGACAGACAGAGACAAATTGAGACAGACAGAGACAGGAAGAGACAGAAACGGAAAGTGACAGAGACAGACAGAGACAGATTGATATATAGAGAGAAGAAGAAAGACGAAATGGTGACAAACAGATACAGTTTGGCAATAAGTTGAAATCGGATGAAACGTAACGGATATTATCTATGGTATAGATTAGTAAATGGAGGATACGTAAGAACAGAGTAATGGCGGGATGGAAGGATGAAAGGATAGAAGGATAGAAGGAAGGATGGTAGTCGTCGTCGTCGTCGTCGTCGTCTGCCAAATCGTTCCTGACGGTAAAAATTCATCGTCATGACCACCGTCGCCATAGTTACCAGACAACAATCATCATTGTCCATGCTGTTATCACCCAACACCCCTCCCTCCAATATCCTCATCACACTAATCCTCACCTCTTCGTTCGTGCATCTCACGTTAATCTATTCCTCTCTGCTTCCCAGTCTCTATATATTTCTCCAGTCGCGTTCCAGAATCTACGTCAGGCTACAGGCAACATTTTCCTCCTCCTCCTCTTCCACTTTTTCCTCCTTCTCTTCCACATTTTCCTCCTCCTCCTCTTTCACTTTTTCCTCCTCCTCCTCTTCCACTTTTTCCTCCTCCTCCTCCTCCTCCTCTTCCACCTTCTCCTCCTCCTCCTCCTCCTCTTCCACCTTCTCCTCCTCCTCCTCCTCCTCTTCCACATCTTCCTCCTCCTCCTCCTCCTCCTCCTCCTTCTCCTCCTCCTCCTCTTCCACTTCCTCAATTCGTCGCTAATTCCGACTCTTTTATTGGCTCCCGCCGCAAAGCAAATCAAACGTCGACCTCGTCGTCATCGCAATTTATATAGCGCCGCCTCCACAGTCGTAGAATCCAATATCTGCGACGACGTTCGCCAGGTGGCGTCGTCGCTGCTTAAGAAGCGCCGCCTGGCGAATACGCAATTAACTCAACGAGGTTCAGACACCGTGTTAATGGACGTCGCGTGGACCGGCAATGAGACAAACGCATCGGGTGTTGTAAGGTTTCTTTTCACGTCGGGTTTCGTTAGAGACGATTTTAATGCAGTCAGAAAAATACCCTAGTCAAATAGACAAGGATATAATCAGGCAGAGGTAAGCTGACAGACAGACAGACAGAAAGACAGACAGACGGACAGACAGACAGACAGAGACAGACATACACAGACATACACAGACAGACAGACACATACAGTTGAAAAGCGCGTTTTCCATGCTTTAAATCGCATGCGCCTAATTCAATTCAATTTTTTCGGTCAGAATTAATCTGCTGCTATATTTAATCGCCAATTTTTGCATTGTATTCCTGTTCGTAAATGAGATCAAAAACATTTACAATTTTGAAATTGGTGGACAGAATTATAATCCTTATAAAACAATTATAATTGTCTATCTATTTGAATTGGAGAAAGTGTTGTGTGTTGCCGGATTGGACTGCTAAGAAACCGACATATAGAGAAACAGAGATAAAGACAGAGACAGACACAGACAGACAGATACAGACAGACAAGTAGACTGATAAATGGACAGACAGACAGAAACACAGAGAATGGTCAGTGAGAGAGAGAGAGAGGCAGACAGACAGACAGTCAGACAGACAGAGATCTGTGTGTGTGCGTGCGTGTGTGTGTGCGTGTGTTTGTGTGTGCGTGCGTGTATGTGTGCGTGTGTATGCGTGTGTGCGTGTGTAACAAGTAAGCAACTGATTAAATCCAATCTGTTTCGATTTCTCCTTTCTCTCTGGTTGACCCAAACATGAATTAATTTTCTGCAGACGCAAATGTTCACTCCGACCTTCTCCTCCTCCTCCTCCTCCTCCTCCTCCTCTTCCTCCTCCTCTTCCTCCTCCTCCTCTTCCTCCTCTTCCTCCTCCTCCTCCAAATCTCCTCTGTCTTCTTCTCCTACTCCCTGGATTCTCCTCGTCCTCCTCCACCCTCTCCACTACTCTCTGCTCCTTCTCTCCGCCTTATCCTCCTCCTCCTCCTTCTCCTCCTCCCTTTCTCCTCCTCCTCCTACTCCTCCACCTTCTTCTCACTCTTCTTTATTCTACTTCTCCTCTTCCTATTCCTTCTACTTCTCCTACTCCTCCACCTCCTCTCATTCTCCATGCTCCTAACCTCCCTCTTATCCATCTCTTCCTCCTCCTCTTCCACATACGACTCCTCATCCGCATGAGCATGGTGATGTTTCAGAAGCTGACGCTGATGAAGACGACATGTCAATGGGTCTAAGGGCGACAAGCAATCTGACAGCGATGCTAGAGAGACAGAGACAGAGACAGATAGAGACAGGCAATGACAAAAGTAGATAGAGACAGACAGACAGAAAAAGAGACAGTGACAGACATTGACAGACAGAGACAGGGACAGACAGACAGAGACAGAGACAAGACGGGGAGTCTGAAAGAGAGACAGATAGACAGAGACAGAGACAGATAGACAGACAGACAGACAGAGAGAGAGACAGACAGACAGAGACGGAGAGATTGAAAGAGAGATAAACAGACAGACATAGACAGAGACAGACAGAGACAGATAGACAGAGACAGATAGACAGAGACAGACAGACAGAGACAGAGAGATTGAAAGAGAGACACAGACAGACCGACAGACTGAGACATAAAGATAGACGTACAGAAAGCCAGACGACCTAAAGATCTAAGGATCTATATTATAAGGCAGAAATTCCATATGTTTGTTTGTTTGTACGCTTTTGACAGAATTGACTCTCCCCTGCAGAATAGGCTCGGAAATGAAACAGCGTCGGATTAAAAAAATTCTTGAAATCGATTCTTACCCAAATTATAAGGTCATCGCAACTATTTTCAGGTTTTAATTCAGTTCAAAACAAAAGTTATTAGCATTTTAAGACAGATTTCATCAGTAATTGATCACACTAGCGCGTAAGTCAAGAGTCTACACCGCATGACGTCATACCGCACAGTAATAATTTTCGTAGCGCCCCGTAGGAGTGGGTCAAGTTTGGCTTTTTGGGGAAGCGAGGTGGGGTGGAGGGTTGGCGAAAACCCGAAATTTAGCAGTCAACGATGGACACCAGAGTGGAGTAGTGTTTAAAACCCTGAATTTCACTTTAGAACTCGAGTTATTATAGCGTTTTAAGACAGATTTAATCGCTAACGCTTTGGTAAGCAGTATCGAGCTTTAGTAAAGGAGTCTACAGCCCGAATGACGTCATACAAGCCCAGTAATAATTTCCGTAGCGTCCCGCAGAGGCGGGTTACGTTTGGCTTTTTGAGGAAGCGGGGTGGGCTAGAGGGTTGGCGAAAACCCTAAATTTAGCGGTCAACGTTGGGTAGGCCTACCACAGTGGAGTAGTGTTTAAAACCATAAATTTCCCGGGCAACGCCGGGTTACACATCTAGTATAATATAAAACCGTCGATTTCCAAGATAGTGAAGACGTCAAGTAATTGACGAATAATAATAAAAACTAAAAAAATAAATAATAAAGAAACAGGAATCAAATAAATTAGTAAGTCAGCAAATAAATAGACTGAATAAACCAACCGCCACCCACTTGACCAATCCGCCCACTAAGTCCTTCACTCACAATTGCTCAGCGCTTCGGCGTGAAACTCCGATGCAGTGTCCGCTCTGCATTCGGGAGCGCCTCTGAGTAGAAGAGCTTGAAGGGGCGCTATAACAAGTGCACATACAAACATAAGAACACCCAGTAACCCATTTCTGTACTAGGCCTAACCAAAAGCCTTTTCAACATCTCGTTAAGCATTATATGTCGCGTGCACGGTGCACATGCGCAATGGGTGACCTAATTCTGGCCAAGACATCTTAAATTTTCTGAGTCTAGCAGAATATTGTAAACACATAACGTGCGTGGATAAATTTCACGAAGTTTTAATCCGTTTATTAACTTTAAACTTAAGCCACGAGTCTTGTGTGTTTACAATTCTCTTAGACTCAGTAAATGTAAGATATTATATCGCGGGCAGAATTGGGTCAACCCGCTGCGCATGCGCACGCAGCATTTTAACGAAAATGTCGAAACGGCTTATTGAAACCAATTCACCCACTTACCCATCAATCCACCGAATTACCCACTACTTCACCCACTTTTCAACCACTCCACCCCGCCCACCGCTTCTCCTCACACTCACCAAGACATCAACCACTTACCGCCAACCCACCCCGCACAGCCCACCTTCTCTCCTCTAAGCACCAACAAACAAAGATGTCCGCTCCATTTTACTCGCAACCTGTTCGTCTTCTGATAATTGGTTGTCGCGGTTGCATTTGTCGTTGTCTCGACTGTTATCCGTGTTGCTCTTTTTTCAGCCTCAATACGGAGAAGAACCTCCTCCACCATCTCCTTCCTTTTTTCCTTCCTTCCTTCCTTCCTTCCTTCCTTCCTTCCTTCCTTCCTTCCTTCCTTCCTTCCTTCCTTCCTTCCTTCCTTCCTTCCTTCCTTCCTTCCTTCCTTCCTTCCGTCCTTCCGTCCTTCCGTCCTTCCGTCCTTCCTTCCTTCCTTCCTTCCTTCCTTCCTTCCTTCCTTTTTTCCTTCCTTCGTTCCTTCCTTCCTTCCTTCCTTCGTTCCTTCGTTCCTTCCTTCCTTCCTTTTTTCCTTCCTTCCTTCCTTCCTTCCTTCCTTCCTTCCTTCCTTCCTTCCTTCCTTCCTTCCTTCCTTCCTTCCATCCATCCATCCTTCCTTCCTTCCTTCCTTCCTTCCTTCCTTCCATCCATCCTTCCTTCCTTCCTTCCTTCCTTCCTTCCGTCCTTCCGTCCTTCCGTCCTTCCTTCCTTCCTTCCTTCCTTCCTTCCTTCCTTCCTTCCTTCCTTCCTTCCTTCCTTCCTTCCTTCCTTCCTTCCTTCCGTCCTTCCGTCCTTCCGTCCTTCCTTCCTTCCTTCCTTCCTTCCTTCCTTCGTTCCGTCCTTCCGTCCTTCCGTCCTTCCTTCCTTCCGTCCTTCCTTCCTTCCTTCCTTCCTTTTTTCCTTCCTTCGTTCCTTCCTTCCTTCCTTCCTTCCTTCCTTCCTTCCTTCCTTCCTTCCTTCCTTCCTTCCATCCATCCATCCTTCCTTCCTTCCTTCCTTCCTTCCTTCCTTCCTTCCATCCATCCTTCCTTCCTTCCTTCCTTCCTTCCTTCCGTCCTTCCGTCCTTCCGTCCTTCCTTCCTTCCTTCCTTCCTTCCTTCCTTCCTTCCTTCCTTCCTTCCTTCCTTCCTTCCTTCCTTCCTTCCTTCCTTCCTTCCTTCCGTCCTTCCGTCCTTCCGTCCTTCCTTCCTTCCTTCCTTCCTTCCTTCCTTCCTTCGTTCCGTCCTTTCGTCCTTCCGTCCTTCCGTCCTTCCTTCCTTCCTTCCTTCCTTCCTTTTTTCCTTCCTTCGTTCCTTCCTTCCTTCCTTCCTTCCTTCGTTCCTTCCTTCCTTCCTTCCTACCTTCCTTTTTTCCTTCCTTCCTTCCTTCCTTCCTTCCTTCCTTCCTTCCTTCCTTCCTTCCTTCCTTCCTTCCTTCCTTCCTTCCTTCCTTCCTTCCTTCCTTCCTTCCTTCCTTTTATCCATCCTTCCTTCCTTCCTTCCTTCCTTCCTTCCTTCCTTCCTTCCTTCCTTCCTTCCTTCCTTCCTTCCTTCCATCCATCCTTCCTTCCTTCCTTCCTTCCTTCCTTCCTTCCTTCCTTCCGTCCTTCCGTCCTTCCTTCCTTCCTTCCTTCCTTCCTTCCTTCCTTCCTTCCTTCCTTCCTTCCTTCCTTCCTTCCTTCCTTCCTTCCTTCCTTCCTTCCTTCCTTCCTTCCTTCCTTCCTTCCTTCCTTCCTTCCTTCCTTCCTTCCTTTTTTCCTTCCTTCCTTCCTTCCTTCCTTCCTTCCTTCCTTCCTTCCTTCCTTCCTTCCTTCCTTCCTTCCTTCCTTCCTTCCTTCCTTCCTTCCTTCCTTCCTTCCTTCCTTCCTTCCTTCCTTCCTTCCTTTCTTCCCTCCATCTTTCCTTCCTCCCTCCCTCCCTCCCTTCCATCCTTCCTTCCCTCTCTGCTTCCTTTGATAACTCCAATGAGTCAAACACTTCCCATTTCGTTCACCGTCTCCTCGACTGTCACCAATTTCACACGCGCCACCTCCAACCAACGCAACCAATTGCGACCGTGGCGTCGGCCACCATCCCACCATCCCACCACCTCACCACCACCACCACCCTCTCCCAAGGAGTGCGCGAAAGACGGAATGGACCCTTCCCTCCATCCCAACTCCTCCACCACCGCTCTCTCCATGAATATTTGATGCTGGAAGCGACAATCCGACCGACCGACCGACCGACCGACTGGATCACAGAGAATAAAAGCAATACGGAGAAGATTCTCCTCCACCTTCTCCACCTCCACCTTCTCCACCTCCTCCTCTGAAACACAAGGCGGCGTTATCGTCTCTTCCTCGGACCTCTGACTAATGACCTTCTTCTCCACATATTCCATCCTTTCCACCTCAACGGAGGAGCGCCAGTGTTTCTTTGGAGACTCCTTCCGGGCGCCTGGAACGGGTGGAACGGGTGGAAAGGGGGGTGGAATGGGTTTCCCCCTGGCGGGACCCGGCGTCATTTCCCAGCGATAGGGACTGCCCCCCCTCCCCCCATCCCCACACTCTCTCTCCGGTCGCTGGGTATGCTACGAGGAGCCGGGCTGTCAAAAGTACTAATGATATTGTTCTTAATTCAGGGGATTGCGGCGTCGCAGGGTGGATGAGGGGGAGAGGGGGGTGAGTTGCACCGTCGTCGTATTAAGACGTCAGATCCGGGAATTCGGACACATTTCAGAGGATCTGGTGACGCGAGGAGGATGGAGTCTTTTTATATAGCGCTGTGGGGTGAGAGAGATAGATGGGAAGAGACAGACAGAGAGACGGACAGACAGATAGACAGACAGACAGACAGACAGATAGGCAGACAGACAGACAGACAGACGGACGGACAGACAGGCAGGCAGACAGACAGGCAGGCAGACAGACAGACAGAGACAGGAGCGGATAATTTATTAGCTATTATGATGGAAAGAGACAGACAGAAAAGCAGATAGGCAGATAGACAGATAGGCAGACAGACAGACACAGACAGACGGACAGACGGACGGACGGACGGACAGGCACGCAGAAAGAAAGAAAGACAGACACACAGACATACAGACAGACAGACAGACAAAAAGACAGACAAAAAGACAAACAGGCAGACAGACAGTAGCGGATATTAGCTATTATGATGCCGTCGCTGCAAGTGCAAAAATATACTATAGCAGAAGGAAACTTTCAAATTACATTAACACAATTATCGTGGGACGCGGTGGTGTAGTGGGAATGTTCGTCGCCTTCAGCCGGAGAGTTGCAGGTTCGAATCCACCTAAAGTCGCCGCGTATGGACCTTGGGCAAGTCCTTCACTCGCAATTGCTCTGCGCTTCGGCGTGAAACTCCGATGCAGTGTCCGCGCAGAGCGAAGGGGAAAGAGAACAGTGGGTCAGGATATCACGTGTGGAGTGACAAAACTCCCTGAGATATAATGCAAGAGGCTAAGCCAAGGAGGAAACGCGAAACCAGTGTTGAAACCTTGTAGACAACTCCCAGCGGGAACTATAGCAAGTGCAGAACATTACGCATGTATGTAATTGAGTCGAATTGATAAATTTTTAAATTCTACGCGTCTGCTTTAAGAATATAATCGCCAGCTTTTGCGATGAATTCGCATATGAGGCTGGAACATAAAAGACTGGTTTTTGTACAAATCAAATCAAATCAAATCAAATGCTGGTTCATTAATGCAATACGACATTACAATATTGTATTGTCGTATTGAATTGCATTGTATTGCATTGTATTGCACTGCGTTGTGCTGCATTGCATTACATTGCGTTGTATTGCATTATATTGCATTGCATTGTATCACACTGCACTGCATTAGCCTACATATTATTACATTGTATTGTATTGTAATGCATTATATTGCATTGCATTGTATCACATTGCACTGCATTACATAGTATTGCATAGTATTACAATGTATTGCATTGCATTGCATTGCATTGTATTGCATTGCATTATGCATATGGTAATAATTAACCAAACTGAATGATCAATCATTCTAATCACGGTATACAGTTCAATGCTTAGAAGTTTGTCTCTAAAATAAATTTTCAGACACCAGTCATTTTTATATCGCGTTGGCTCAATCAATTTTAAAGGTGTCTAAACAGCAACGATTAAGCCCTAAGTTACGGTAACTTCGACAATAGCTATTTCCGTCTATTATAGCCTACCATCGATGTAAAAAAAACAATGAAAAACGGAATAAAAACGGTAACAACGGTTTTAATCGAAAAAAGTATAAAAAACGGAAAAGCACAAAAAACGGAAAGTGACAAAATAAATGGACTTTGCTATCCATTGATTTGATTTGATTTGATTTTGATTTGAGTTGATGTACTCAGAGACGTGTTCGTGCCGAGAAAAACCTGCTTCTGGCATTCCAACCGCCTCGTTGCATGCATGGGGGAATGCATGTAAGCTTATTTCAAAGCTATAGTTGCAGTAGACCTATAGTCAAGTCGCCGATGTCGGAAGATCGTATCGTATCGTATCGTATCGTATCTGACCATTTGTAAAGCGCTTCTTGCAGCAAGAGCCTTTCAGAAGCGCTCCCAGTGCGTGCAACTCAGAGAGATCGGTCTAACGGTGCATAGCAATCGAATTGCATCAAAGAAAATAGTACTGTAATGTATTTATAGAACTTGCATTCTATTGTGGCGTTTTGTGCTGCATTTTAGTGTATAGCATTATATCGTATTTTATTGTATAGCATTACGCTGCCTTGCATTCATGGACGCATAGGCTGAGACCTGGGTCGAGAATTGGGGGGGGGACGGAAAGACGCGAGATTTTCCGGAAAATTTCTGACGACCGGCGAAATGTCCCAATTTTTTTTTATTTTCGCCGCCCAAAAAGTTGATGTCTTTTTTTTAGTCTTGACGCCCAACGATAGGGGGGGGGCACAAATGCATGGGCCGTCCCCCAACACTTTTATTGGGGGACCGTCCCCCCTGCCTCCCCCCTAGCACCCCCTCAGTATTCGTCATAACTTTCGTCTTTGTTACGTTGATCGACATGCCATATTCTTCTGCAGCACTTGCGACTTGTTTCACTAGTTCTTGCAGTTCTTCTGGTGTTGTGGCCAGTGGCGGCGCCAGGATTTTCGTTTTGGGGGCTAGATTTTCAGAAAAAATTTATTTCCGTTCTCAGTCTAAAAAATTTCTGACGACCTTTTTTTTTTTTTTTTTTTTTTTTTTTTTTTTTTTTAGTCATCGACCAAAATCTGGAGAAAAATTTCCATTTCAGCCGCCAAAAAAAGCTGATGACATTTTTTTTTTTTTTTTTTAGTCATCGACCAAATTCTTCAGAAAAATGGTCCTTTTCCGTGACCACCGAACTCTCTCGCAAACTTCGTGCGTACCTTGCGCTTATTTTTTGGGGGGCTAAAGGGGGTAAATCGTCCAAATATTTTATTTTTACATGGGGAAAAAAATGGATGGCCTTTTTTAGGGGGGCTTAGCCCCCCCCCAGCCCCCCAGCGCCGCTACTGGTTGTGGCCAGTAGGACGATATCGTCTGCATATCTCAGATTGTTGATGGTTCTTCCGCCAATCCTGAATCCACCGGCGAAACCTGCTAGTGCCTTTCGCATGATTTGTTCTGCTAAAATGTTAAACAGACATGGGGAGAGGTTGCAGCCCTGTCGAACACCTTTTTTAACCTTGAACCATGCCGAAGTGTGGTCGTCTGTTCTGACATTTGCCCGTTGTTGTCTGTACAAATTTCTTAGCAGCTGGACTATAGATGAGGTGGAAAGCCCATTTCGAGCATGGTCAGCCATAGCTGATCGTGTCGGACCCTATCAAAGGCCTTAGTAAAGTCAATGAAACAAAAGTAGAGTGGTTGATTTCTTTCTCTTGCTTTCTCTATTATGATCCTGAGGTTCACAATCTGGTCTCTTGTACCTCTTCTTGGTCTAAAGCCCGCTTGTTCCTGGGCAATCTCCATTTCGAGCTTGTTTTGCATGCGGTCTAGCATAACGCGCAGCAAAATTTTGCTTGCGTGCGAGACCAGTGCGATGATTCTGTAATTGTCACACTGGAGCGGGTCACCCTTCTTGGGAAGTGGGATGAATGTTGATTGAGTCCATTCTTCCGGCCATACTCCGGAAATTAATATAAATTATTGATGCACAAAAGTTTGACATGTATGTCTTAAACAGTACCTGAATATATAACATGTGTCTTCGCCGTTTTATAGGTGTTTATCGCCCACCGAAAGATATTGAAAAAATTAATTACCGTAATTACTACTATACTGTTTCTGCTACTGTTACAATACAATCACTAGCACTATCACGTAATAGTACGGTAATACTAACATTGCTAATCAACCCTGAGATATGTTATACCATAAGAATGTTTTTAAATAACGTTTATCAGCTTTGAACAGTTATAAACTCCTATAGTTTGATCCATAAGCACATGAAAACGCATCATTCATGACAACCAATGCAAAATAATGATGTTATTTACATCATTATCTACTTCGGACGCGATAGTTGGGCTTGTGTACGTCGGGAGTATAATTATATACATATATATGTGTGTTTCCATGTATATAATAATTATGAATGCTGTTTATCGTGTGTGTCGTGTGTAACAGAGTCGGTACAAAACTATGGACTTGGATCCTAACTTGGGAATTGTATGGTAAACTAAGGTAGATAATAAATCAGATTTGCACATATAATTCGCCTGTATAATTTCGTTATTTTTTAAAATCAAAAATGGGCAATAGATTCAGTTACTTTGTCAAAACTTTGTATTACAAGGGTTGTTCGTCAACGCTTCATCGAAAGTCTTATTTTATAATTTGTCTAGGCTGACATCTGCTACTGCTACTGCTACTGCTACTGCTGCTGCTACTGTCTTATTGGTGATAACCCTGAGTTAGAACAAGGTTATGGAGAGGTTCCACCGTAGACTACATAATGGATAATGTAGATGATGCATTGCATTGCATTGCATTGTATTGCATTATATTGCACTGCTCTGCATTGCATCGCAATTGTATTGTATTGCAATGTATTTTATTGCATTGCATCGCATCGCAATAAAATACACTGTATTGTATTGAATTGTATTGAATTGTAATGTTTTATATTGCACTGAATTGTGTTATATTTCATCGCACTGTATTGTTTTGTAATGTTTTGTATTATTTTGTATTGTTTTGTATTGTATTGCATAGTATTTTATTGCATTGCATCGTATGCATTGTATTGAATTTAATTGTATTGTATTGCTTTTGTATTGCAGTGTATTGCACTGTGTTGTATTTCATTGTACTGTATTGTACTTCATTGTATTGTATTGCAATGTTTTGCATTGCATTGTATTGCATAGCATTGCATTTCATTGTATTGCAATGTATTGTACTGTGTTGTATTTCATCCCACTGCATTGTATTGTATTGTATTGTATTGTAGTTGTATTTACCGGTGACGATGAGCCAGACAGTTTTGCTGATGACAGGTTTGATGTTGACTGTGCATCTGTACGGACCGTCGTCCTCCAAGCGGACGTCCTGAATCTGCAGATTCCAATCCTTAACCACTGGACGAACGATGCTGAAGCGCGAATCGTCGATGACTCGTCGATCCTCGAAGGTCAAAGGAATCGAATTGTGCTCCAACCAGGCCACCTGGAAAACAGACCGAGACAAACAGATAGACGGGTCTATAGACGGAGAGGGATACACAGAGAGAGAGAGAGACAGACAGACAGACAAAGACAGAGACAGAGAGAGAGACAGACAGACAGACATGCAGACAGATGGATCTACAGTCTGACATGGAGACACATGGAAATAGAGAGACAGAGATAGACAGACGGACAAAGACGGATAGACAGATAGACAGACGGATAGACAGGTAAACAGACAGACAGACAGAGACAGACAGACAGACAGAGACGGACAGACAGACAGACAGACGGATAGACAGAGAAGAGGCCGAAAAGGAAATGAGAAAGATATAGAGAGATATATACAGGCAGACCATATTGAATCCAGGTCACAGAGACATACACAGACAGACACAGACAGACATAGACAGACATAGACAGACATAGACAGACATAGACAGACATAGACACACAAAGACGGACAGAGACAGACAGGCAGATACACAGATAGATAGACAGACGGATAGACAGACAGACAGACATTAGACAGTATCCAGAAGTACGACTTATCGGATCTGCACCAACGTCACGTAGCACCACACGCACAAGCAGAGTGACGTCGTAAGAGACAGAGACAGAGACAGAGAGACAGAGAGACAGAGACAGAGAGACAGAGAGACAGAGATACAGAGACAGAGACAGACACAGAGAGACAGAAACACAGAGACAAAGACAAAGACAGAGAGAGACAGAGAGAAATAGAGAGACAGAGACAGAGAGACAGAGACAGAGACAGAGACAGAGAGAGGGACAGGCTGATGAATGCCACAAAACACCGATTAATAGTATCCCTCCGCCTAAACCGCATCACCTCCCTGCACGGTAGTCGTATACGCACCGACAATCGAGTCCGCATCGGAAATCATCAGAGGCAGATATTTAGACAGACCCACAGATACCCAAGCAGACAGGTGGACGGACAGACAGACGCACACACACGGACACACACGGACGCACACGGACGCACGTATGTGAGTCGAGGCGTCATCAATCACACGCTCTCAATCAGTCGGGTCGTTTTAGATGTCAACGGAGGCGTTTGATTGAACCCAGATTGAATCCGGGTCACAGCAAGTGTGTGTTTGTGTCCATGTGTGTCCATGTGTGTGTGTGTGTGTGCGCGTGTGTGTCTATGTGTGTGCGTGTATGTCCATTTGTGTGCGTGCGTGTGTGTGTGTGTCCATGTGTGTCCATGTGTGTCCATGTGTGTGCGTGCGTGTGTGCATACGTACGCGCGCGCGTGTGTGTATGTGTGCGCGCGTGTGTGTCCATGTGTGTGTTGCGTCTGTGTGTGTGTCGTAATCGTAAACTCGAAAATTCTAAAGCGCCACTCGAAAGCCAAACTCTGGGCACCAGCTTATTCACGAGCGCTGCGTTGAGTCAGAAGGGTTGTCCGTGAGAGTAGTCCGTGGTGGTCCGGGTCGAGTTACCATATATAGGATCAGAGGGGCGGGACAGTTACTAAGGCGGGTGTTGTCTGGGTCGGGAATTGGAGGTGGAGGGTGTGTGCGTGTGTGCGCGTGTGTGTCTGTAGCAACTAGTAGAGTAAG